>SNQN01003285.1:0-27487 GCA_008642245.1 Bassia scoparia | reverse complement strand
CCACCACAATGCAACCTGGAAAAGAATAACACTTCCAACCTTGATTCAACAACTACGTGTCACCGACTTACTGTTGTCGGCAACAAATCTCACACCCAACTTCTCTATCTATCTATCTTTCTTTTTTAATCATATTTTACTTTCTTTTAGTCCTTTCCAATTTTATTACCAACTATTTTATTTCTGCAACAAAGAAAATTTCTTAAGCAGAGCATCTTCTAAAATTAAATTTTGGTGAATTGGACCGCCACTTCTTTCAATTATTCATGTTTTCAGATTTGAGTATTTTCTTATTCTTTCATGATWTATAATTTTTAAAATAAATAAAGTTTCCCTTTTTCATACTTTAATAGGCATAATAATCTTATTCCATATTTTCCCCTGTTTTATCTCTCCTCCATACAATATTTCTTCCTTGATCAATCCCAAAACCCATAATCCAAGATATTCCAAAATTTCTTGATTCCTAAAAAATCAAATTTCCGTTTCAAATCTTTGATTTCCAGGCCCAAATTAAATTCTGATCATCAAAGGCYAGCGATCTTTGACACCCCATTAGAATTCCCTCCTCTGTCCTAGAGCCAAAAACGGGGTCGCATTGATCGTTGATGGCTCCCTGGATCAACTCCTGCTTCGGAAAATCTTCGCGCTCTTCGTCAAAGAGCGYGAAAAACGATACTGCTGCAACGGCAGACGCCGAGGCGGAGGAGCAGAGGAGAGGAGGAGGAGAGAGCCCAGTAGTGGTGGAGCTATTCTCATCACAAGGATGTAAGACATCTCCGGAAGCGGAGCTGCTAATTTCAAGATTGGGCCGAGGTGACTTTAATTTGGAYCGGCCCATAATTGTGTTGGGCTTTCATGTGGATTATTGGGATTATATGGGCTGGAAGGATCCATTTGGGTCAAGTCAATGGACTGTGAGACAAAAGGCCTATGTTGAGTCCCTTCAACTTGATACCATGTTTACCCCTCAGGTTGTTGTCCAAGGTAGGGCCCACTGTGTTGGGAATGAAGAGGAGAATCTCTTGGCTAATATTGCTTCTGCTCCTAGATTTCCTTCCCCTAATTTTCAGGTTTGTGCTAATTATTATTGTTTTTTTTTAAGTATTTAATATTCCCTCTGTTTCGATTTGTCTTTTATGTTTGTAGAATTACACGTTAATTAAGGGAAATTATTATTTGGATAAATTATGTTAGCATTACTTCTTTGAATTTGTTTAAAATGTATGCAATAAAATTAAAGTAAATTTTTTTATATTAAAAAAATGAGGGGATGAGATAAGTTTGGGTGAAATATTAAGAATGATGAGTAATAAGTAAGGGGTAATATTAATTATTTAGGAGTAAAAGTAACATTAAGGGATAAAAAAGTAAAATATGAAAAAGAAATTATAAAGAATAAAAGGGAACACACCAAAAAAGAAATTATAAAGAATAAAAGGGAACACACCAAAAAAGAAACGTAAAAAAACAAACTGGAATGAATGGCGTATGTTTTATTGTGTTTGGTTTGTTCATATTGTGAGATGTGGAAAAGTAAAGGAGCATTGATAAATTAAATGAACAAATTATTAGTGTGGCTTGCTGTTTTAATTGAACTATGATAAGGGAGTCGTTCGTTAATGTGTATTGTATAACAAATATGGAACGAATGGAGTACTAGTTTGAACTTATGAATGCTGGGGATATAATGAAAGATGGTAGATYATTGTAAATGTAAGCTCTAGCAAATCACTATATAAATCATGAAATCCTTGCTTGGTGGATTCCAACTTTGTAACCACTATGCTTGCATATCTTATATTTGACTTCTTGTATGATGTAACCATGTTTAATCACTTAATTGAAGCTTCAATTCAATCAAAAAGTTCCAATTGATGACCAATAGTAAAGAGCTGTTAAAATTTGTTCCAAGATAAAACTATTGATCATCGTATCATGCATCTTACAGTATAACATATTTAACATTAAGTTGTCAACACTTACATGAGAGTCATTAGTATTGCACGGTTTGCACCTCAATCATATGTTGCGGGTCAAACCACTCATATGGACCTAAATGGCTAAAATCACAAGTTCAACATTGTAGGATGGTTAACTTTTAGTTGGCACATCTTTAATTTCAATCTTCACCTCGTAATGCTACCCATTTATTGTAACTACGTAGTATGTTTTCAAAACAGGGAAGAACGTACGAAGTATAAGCCTTGGTATATAAGTTGAGCTTAAACACTTAAATTAAGATTCCACAAGTAAAACCTTTAATATGTTTTCTCCTTGAATTCTTTTGCATGACTATGAATCTATGATGATGCTCATCAATAATGTCATGGCATATGAGTTCTTTATTCGTATTTAATTTGAAATTCTTAAGATGATAAAAATGATCTAAGAGTACTATGTATCAACTTGTTTTATCATGTACAAAATATGCTTTAGCTGAAATAATTGGCATTAAGCACAATAATTACTGGTAGAGTAAATAGTAATGTGGTACAAAAATGTCTCCCCTGCAATGCAGGAAAACATGCAAAAACCAACACCTGAAACCTTGCAAGTCGGCCTCTCGGGGCAACTTCGGATGAAGATAGATAATCAAGGAGCTAACGTGATGGTGGCGTTGTACGAGAATGGGTTGGTGACCGATTGTCCGAAGGGAGAGAACAAAGGCAGAGTCCTTTCTCACGATTTCGTCGTAAGGAGGCTCGAGAAGCTTTGTTCCATCAAAGACACTTCTGCCAAGAAGAACATCTCAGGAACTATCAACTTCCCTCTTTGGGACAGCTTCAASAGCCACAAGTGTAGTGTTGTTGTCTTTGTGCAGCAAAACAGCTCTCACCATATATTTGGTTCTCAGAAATTCGATCTTCCGAATGATCTTTGATTTTGGAAGACAGAGTGAAGGGCATATACGTTTTTTGTTCCGAATTTTTCAAACAGAAGTGAAACAGATTGCTTATAATGTGTATAGAAATTGCATTTGGGGTTAGATTGTTTTTTATATGCCATTTTTAGTTTTGTAATTTTGATTTTGCTTAGGATTTTCAGAGAGGATATGTTGAGCCATGTCAGTATATGGGTTGTCTCTCATTGATGGTTAAGTCATGGTTGCTGTTTAATTGGTAATTAATCGATATTTAACAGTAAAAAATGCACATTAAAGTGACATTTAACAAAGTCATTAGAGTACAAATCATTTTGAAAATTTGAAAAAAGTTCAAGGTCGCCAATGGAAAAAGTAGAAATTAGGAGGTTATTAATGGACCGGAATTTCTCGAAAAGATATGGTTAATTAAACTATAGTGATGAGCAGGTAGTTAGGGCATGACACACTTTTTTATTGAAGGGTGCAAGTGGATTAATTAAGGAATAAAATCCACTATAATATGTGGTAGTAGTTAAATTATATCACTCCAAATCTCTCCTGAAATGAATTTGCAAATCCAGTGCTATGAGTTATTTGGAGAAACGTTCAACATCTAGATTTTTTTTCTAGCAAATTCCCCCAAAAACTAGTATGGAGTACAAAATTCGTTGACATATAATAGTTGTAATCTGGAAGGTTGTTCAAGTATTGGCGTCGATTTAACTTGCTTGTTTTGGCTGTTAAAATAGTGCTAGTTTGTTCTCAGCTGTAAAAGCTAGTTCTGGTAATCTACAATTTTTTTTTTTGGTGCGTGTTTTGAGTCACAAAGGGCGAGATGAGAATCCATTTCAAAATCACCTGAAATTGGGAAAAAAATTCTAACCACCTGAGCTATTACTTACTCTCTCTGGTAACGTACAAATTTACAATATATTGAAAGGTAATTGCTACTTCACAGTTGTGCAATTTTGTTCTGGTAATCTGCACGGTACTGGTATTCCGTAATAGCTACACAAAAACAAGCCAGGTTTCTAAAATAAAAGTACTTGTGGATTCAACTACCATAATACAATAATACATGATTATGTTTATGTCTATTTTAACAAGAAACCAAAATTCAATATCTACAATGAAAAGAATGGTTACCCCAGAGTACCATTACAAGTGATACTTTCAAAACAAATTAAGAAACGACGCAGGCAAATTATTTGACTGTACACAATGATGCTTCGCATTTTGCACATACAAGCTATATCATAATCCACACGTATAGGATTTCAAAAGACCGTCCTACTAAAATATGAGAATTCGCCAATATATTACACAATTCACACTGATAGGTCCACTGCGTCGCCATGCTGCTGAGCCAGATATTTCTCCCTTCGCTCTTTCTGGAGTTTGAGAGGGAGAAGAAAGTTCATTATAAGATTTTTAAAAACAATATAATATAACAAAAAGAGGTKAGTTATGTATAGTAACGAGAGGAGRGGTGAAGGGAACAAGTTTGGGAAGACCAATATACGCACCCATTCATCAATGACAAGGCCTTCACCCACCACTTTCGGACCATTATCAGCTGGAGGTTTCTTCCGAGCATCAACAGCAGCATCAGCTTCAGCCAATTGGCGTTTCAGCTTCTCCAGTGCCTACCCAAAGCAAGATATTCATTAAAAAATAGGAAACAATTTATTAATTTACTTTTATTTTTAAGTTCAACAGTATAATCTATACTTGTATTATTTAGTCATGCAACTTGCAAAGAGAAAAATGCGGAGTGCACTCACAGAGCTAGGCTGGTCCGGATCCAAGAAGATGGCACGTAATACCCGTTCTACAGTGGCCTGATCCCTTTGTTCATCAAACTGCAAGACCAAAGATGTAGTGAAGCGGTGAGAAAGGGGGGAGAGGATTAAAAGAGAGTTTTAATTTCCAATGACTGAMAGCTAACAACTACATCCACAGTGAGCAATTACAGTATTACACCATCCAGAATTACATATTAAAGTAACTGAAAACAAAAGGAATTCTTCATGCTTTATCAAATAGAAATMACAACACAAATTCCTTTCCTGCATAGCATTACTAATCACCATTAATAATTTAATATATTCCACCACTCAGCAGTCAGCACTGTCAAATGACTGATTATACAAGCAGAAAAAATTGCTTTTGCATGTATTGCCCGAGAAAAGAATGACTGTATACTTGCTTAACGCCTGCACAATATTTGATTGCTTAGTTCACCTTATCACAGGACATTTGCAGCAAATTCATTTCACACAAACTAGTTCTGTTCCTTCCGACAAAACCCTAGAACAAAAGGCCATCTCCAATCACCCTCAAGTTACTGATCCAAAAGAACTCACACATTAAAATCTTTTGCATGAACTATGAAGTCCAAAAACAAGGATTCCCCAAACCAAATAACCTCCCAAGGTGATGCGAGGGCAGGTGGCATCTCACTGTCTTGTGGTAATTGGTCGTTTTGGTGAAAGAATATTCGACAAATGGTAGCAAAATAAAAAAATAGATGGGGGTTATACCCACCACCATCTGTCTCTTATACACATCTAGATGTGTATAAGAGACAGTGCATGTATTGCCCGAGAAAAGAATGACTGTATACTTGCTTAACGCCTGCACAATATTTGATTGCTTAGTTCACCTTATCACAGGACATTTGCAGCAAATTCATTTCACACAAACTAGTTCTGTTCCTTCCGACAAAACCCTAGAACAAAAGGCCATCTCCAATCACCCTCAAGTTACTGATCCAAAAGAACTCACACATTAAAATCTTTTGCATGAACTATGAAGCTGTCTCTTATACACATCTAGATGTGTATAAGAGACAGAACACACCTTTTTCCTTCTTAATTTAACTTTTAAGTAACCCCTTAATTATTATCCTCTTCTCAACCATATCATTCATAGTTCTAAACAAACAGCATAAGAAATTGTGTATTTTTTTTCCTTCCCTGCATCCCCTTCCTTTTTGCTCTTGAATAAAAAGCCCCCAAGTAGTTATGTGCTTAGTACAGCTAACTTTCCTCTGATTTTCAACAAAACAAAATAAAATAAAGAGGTCAAAAGACATACTGGTACTACTTATCGATGATATTTGAGTAGATCATAAAAAAGTATAATTCAAGAAATAAAAGAAGCAACCGTCAACAGAAAAATAACGATCCAACATTGAGGTACTGGGATAAGTTATATCCTCACCAACTCCGGTGCATATTCTGTTCCATCTTTCACCTTTAGACTCATAATCTTAAATTTGACCTTTCTCTTAAGGTCCTGCATTTTCTCATTAATTATTATCCCTTACTTATTATCCTCTTCTCAACCTTGACTATCATTCGTAGCTCTAAACCTGTCTCTTATACACATCTAGATGTGTATAAGAGACAGGTTATATCCTCACCAACTCCGGTGCATATTCTGTTCCATCTTTCACCTTTAGACTCATAATCTTAAATTTGACCTTTCTCTTAAGGTCCTGCATTTTCTCATTGTTCTCTGGCTGCTCCATGAATTTAAACACTGCCAAACACAAAACAAAAAAGGGTATTCCACATAGTATCCCTGTGTTGTTCACAAAATCTATGTTGTGCCTCGCTTTAGTGACATCTATAGGGTACCCAAGTGGTTTTAAGATCAAAGGAGCTCATCCTTGGCGACAACATTGCGTTAAGGAATTTCATGGAGTAAAATATTAAAAAGCATTTTAATTAAGCGTATATAAAACTACCGCATCATGACAGACAAAATAAAGTGAGTAAGAAAACTAAAAATTTGATTAGAACACTTAAATCTTTCACCAAAGAAACTCATTGTCAAATGGTCGACCACAAGGATAACACTCAGCTGATTATAACCAGAGGGTAGTAAAKATGTTCCTACAAGCGGGGGCACAACATAGTATTTTTAACAAATGTCACAGGGACACCACATAGAAAACCCCATGAAAGAAGTACACAAAACAATTCAATAAAACCAGGATACCRTGGAAAACCTTGGTGTACATGAATAAAAAAGGATGGAGCAGAACTAATACCAGTTGCAATAATACTCTCTCCAGGAGCAAGGATGCCACCAGGTGGACGCATGTAGCAACTTTTTGGCGCTGTCGTTTGAAACTGAGACCAAACAAAAGAGCAAATTGTCAGGTATTGCAAATTTGAGATGCCAAGTCAGGGGTAAAAGCCATAAAAGTATACAACTAACTACTGAAAAGGGTGTTAGTTCAACTTTATGTTTTGTGCTACAAAAATTATAGAGTATTAACAATTGCTGTTACAAAACGAAAATCGAAAAGAAAGGATACCTTGAAAGCTACATGAGATTTGCTAGTATTCTTGATCCTCACTGCACTCTTAACTTGTTTACCCAGTTCATCTTCATGCAATCACAAAATGAGCAACACATTAGACAAAATCACAAGAAAGAAGAGACGAAGACCATATTATTCCCTCTATATACATATCTGAAGAAACATATGGGTTTTTATGATTTTTGCTAATCTAAGTATATATGGGGCCAAAACTAAATCATCAACCTAATAGAACTAACCAAACCAAAGCTAAATCCTATAGGCGAAAGAGTATAGCATAAACAAAGTAATGAACACACATTAGATACACATTTAAACTAGAACACTGCACTTTTATATCGCAACTCCAGGTTCAAACAGCAAAGTGACCAAACACCAAGGCAATCAGTCATATTTTGATATCCTTAGAAGCCGCAAATACTTTAATTTTGTTAGGATAAGAGTGCTAGTGGAAATGTAATTAGTGTTAAGAATGCTAGTTTAAAGGCAAGAAAAGCTATAAGAATAATGACACACAACGAGCACTTGAAAATAATATGAGAGTATGAAGACCCAWAATTATTAGGATGAGTTTGACACAATAGTAACTCTCACAATTAAGAAACTCACAAAGGAGTAATAAAAGAAATAGAGGAATATTACAAGGAGGGTATTTGAGAAATTAAATTTTAAAAAATTACCGTATGTAGGAAGGCTAGTGTGTATGGCTTGAGAGGATTATATGTTTTTGGCCCTTTCTAGCGGATCATCCAAAAGAAGCTAAGGTTACAACTATTTATAGTAGTAAATGTCGATTATTATCAAGGAAGATCAATGGATAAATGGAAGATCAATGGATAAATGCAGTGAATAAAGGTCGGTGATCTCCTTGATATATTCTTTGAATATTCTTGCAAATGATAGACTTATACTGTCACAATTTATCTTGGTACTTATAATGGAAGAATATTTATTCTCTTCTTAAATCTTGATTTTTCTAGAGTTATGCCATAAGAGTAAGGTTATCCCCAACAAGCTCCACCTTAGACCAATTCTCAAGTCAGCTCTCTTATGAGCCCCAGAAAAACTAGCATGAATCATGCTTCAACTAAGTCTATGCAATGATTGAACATTGGTAGGAAAATGGCATCGTGAAAATATTTGAATTGAATGATACTCAAAAGTGTGAACCTTTTTGTTTGGTGAGCATATCTAACTATCATGTGTCCTCATTAGGGACTACAATGTTCCCTGTAAGGCTATTGGCATACGATCAATCAATATCAAGACTAAAGATGGTGCTGTCAAGACCTTAACCAAGGTTCATCATATCACGACTTAAAATGTAACGGTACCTCACTAGATAACCTTGAGTCTCTTAGTAATAGATTCACCAAAGGTTTCCCAATTCCAGTTCTCATGAGAGCCATGACAAGTGGTAGTTTGWATGTTTTACAAAGACATACAATGACCAAGTTGATTTGTTTCATCCTCACCTCTCATCTTTCCCGCTTACTGAATATGTGTCTCAGACATATGAGCGAGAAAGGCAAGGACATCCAATGAAAACATGGATTTCTTGGCTCACCCGACATTGTTAAGCTAAAATTTTGTGCGTTTTTTTACTACATCCAATCTAATTTGTGGGGACCTTCTAACGTTGCCACTAATTCTAGCAAATGTTACTTTATGTCCATTATTGGCGATTTCCATCATAAAGTCTGGATTAAATTGTTTGAGGCATAAAAATGAGGCTTTTCCCACTTTTAAGAAGTGGAAAGCTCTTGTGGAGAAAAATTAGGAATGCTCACGAAATTGACCCGTGTCRGAGGTGATATGTCCACCATACCTTTCTTGCTCATGTGGCTGATGCACATATGTTTAAACCAAGTAAGAACAAAATGAGTCGAGACATTCAAGWTTACAGGATGTCCATCACTTTCTCGCTCATATGGTTGAGGCTTATATGCCTAAATCAAGTAAAAATAGAATAGATGAAACAACAATTAGTGAACCTCTCATTGTATCCCTGGCAAGCTTTGTTGACCTTCAAAACTCTACCTTCACCTCAAAATCTATAATCATGAGTCTCAAGAGTACACATATTGCATTTAAAGTCAAGAATATGATATGCTTTGGTTAAGGTCTTGATAACATTATCGTGAGTAAAAAGGTTCACAATTCAAAGAGACCTTCACGAAGCAACTTCCCACCGCTAAGTTAGGTTATTGCTTAGACTTAGTTGGAGTTTATTCATGCTAGTTTAGGGGCTCAAAAGAGAGGGAATACAAGATTTGATCCAAAGCGGAGATTGTTGGGTATGACCCTAATTTAATGGCTTAGTTTTAGAAAAAACAAAATTTGAGTAGAGAATAAATATTCTTCTATAATAGTTATTAAGATAAAATTTCACAACATAAGTTTAGCATTTGCTAAAATATTCAAACAAAATACGAAGATTACCAATTTTATTCACCATTATATATCCACWGATCTTAATTGATAACAAGCGACATTTATGAYTATAAACAGTTGTAACCTTAGCTCCTTTTGGATAATCCACAAGGCTAAAACACAATCCTCTCAAGACGTATACAATAGCCCTTTAACTTCTCAAAAACTCCCTTGTAATATACCACTACTTTTTCTATTACTCGTTTTTGATTTATTTATTCATAAAAGTTAATATCGTGTGACACTCTAATAATTTAGGGTCWTTGTACTCACATTACCTTTAATATAGTGGAATTATTTTCAAGTCCTTGTTGAGTTTCATTTTCTAATAGTGAAACTTTATTGACGTTAGACTTTGTCAGCTTTGAGACTAAATACGTTTTTACTAGAACTTCTACTCTAACAACGCTCGTTTTAACTTCAATGGCACAAGAACAAATAGAAATTCAACTAATAAACACTCATTGAAAAAAAAAATTAGACCTGTAATTTCGTGCTCGAGCTAAGAAATGAACATACACAATACACTTTTCAATTTTCACACCCATTTGAAATTACAAACAACAAATTCAAGAAATTAAAATAAATTTCAAATAAACAAACCAAACAAAAGATAAAATACTTTAACACACAAATCAACCGAATATGCCATGCCTAATTTCACCTAAATTAGACAAGCGGAAAACAAAACACAGTAGAACAAATTAACACTCAAAATTCTTTTTCCACGTTGCTCTAAGCAATCAAAACACAGTAATATCCACATATCAATTCAAAATCACAAACGCAAAACATCAAATCAACCTCAAAATAAGCTCAAAATCAAATCCAAGCACTCACTGGGAAAATACAAATGATTAGGAGGATCAAGCCGAAGCCGACGCTTCACCGGAAGCAACGACCGCGCGACGGAAGAAACCGTCGGTTTCGCCTTCGCAACACCCCCACCACCTGCAGCACCGCCGCCGCCGCCGCCGTAATGATTAGCATCATAATTAGAGCGATGATTATGATTATAATTATTATTATTATTATTATTCTGATGAAGTTGTTGAGTAGAAGAAGAAGACGAAGAAGTTTGATTAGTGTTGCTTGAAGGCCAGAAGTTGCAAAGCTTCCATAGCTTGACTTCTGAAGAGTGTGATCTTCCGTGGGAACCACCGCCGGAAGCTGCCATGGAAGGCGGTTGAAGGCTGATTTGGGGGCGAAATAAGGGTTCCGGTGATCGGAGAATCGGAATCTGAGGTTGAATAAGAGGAGAGAGAAAAGGTGGGAGGGAAGAGTTGAGAGTTGGTTACTGGTTTTGGTGTTGGGAAATGAGAATGAAGGAATTTTGGGTGTTAAGTTTTAAATTGACTTCCAGCGTTGACGTTTTACGTGGGTTGATTTTTCCAGTTTTTCCGTGAAATAAAATTCCTCAACCGTCATTGTACACCGTGTAGTCCGTTAAATGTTCATCTGTGTATCSTAAATTAGTTGCTACATTTTTCTTTTACACATGTTGTCCAATGAAAACTTTTATCACTTTGTTTATAGGATATGTTTATTTCAACTTATTTAAGTATTCTAGTGTTTATTAAAAAAAGAGTTCAGATTACAAATCAATTTTATTCAATTGATAAAACACTATGAGAATGTTCTCTCTAGGGTTGAGTTTCTAGTCCCCTTCGCGGGGTGGTTAGTGATCCCTCGCCGAATCGCTTTGGCGATCGTTGGCTGGTGTTTCTCTTGACCGCCCCTCTCGATCTCCCCCTTCATCCTCTTCTTTTCCTCCCTCTCCGCTCATTTGTTTCACCTCTGTAGTCGGGCTTTGGGGGGCTTGTCGGAGGACTTGGGTTTCTCCCTTCTCGATGACGGCGAGCCATCCACCCTCCTCCTTTTTTGGGTCATAATCAACATTTCTTGGCCGACGTCTCTTTACTTCTCATTGTTCGCCGATCGATCGCCTCGGGGAGCCGATCTCCTGATACGAATCGACTATTTTGCTTGCGATGGGGCTTTGGATGGATCAAATGTTGTGTGGGCTAATGGGTTTGGTCCCAGTGCGAGGAATGTGGTTCGAGTGGAAGTCGATGGCGGAGGTCGGAGATTCTGTGGTGGTGACCTGATTGATCAAGGAGGGTTGTCGTTCTTTTATTGTTTTTTGTTTTTGTTTAGTTTTTGTTTTAGTTTCTCCTATTAGTTTGGTAGCGTCTTGTGTGTTAAGGTTTTGTACCCTATTAGGGTTTTTTCTTCTATTTCTGTTTTGTTGTGTCGTAGTTTAGTGTCCGGGTATGTAGATGAATCTGACACATGAAGATATGATCTATAGTGCAACTGCTTATTATACCTTAATGTCTATAGCACCGTTGGAGATGGACTTTGTGAAAGATGCATCAACATCGATTAGTTCAAATGGGTCCAAGTATGAAATCACATTTGTGAAGAAGATCGTGAATAGAAGCAGTTTTAGGGGTTATGATTTTAGTCTTTGTTTCTATTTTTTAGATCTTTATGAGTTTTGTTCCGATTTCGATGTAGATGCCAAAATAGCTTTTAATTAAATAAATTATCTTCCCCGTAAAAAAAAAGAAGAGTTCAGGTTAGATCTGAAAAATTTAGACTCGATCAGACCAAATTTGAAAAATTCAGACCAAATTAGAAAATTTAAGATCAAATCAAATCAGATCAAAAAATTTCAATTCAAAGTAGATCAGATAAGAAAAGTTCGGATAAGAAAAAATTTACATCAGCAAAAATTCAGGCGAACTGAACATAGTCTTATGTTGTCAACTTTTAACCCATTTTCTTCCTATTTTACCCTTATTTTTGTCATCTTGTCATTTAATACMTCACATTTTTATCTAGTTATTTTATAAAGTACTGGTCCCTACAAATTTTATTCTCTTGCATAAAAATYCGATCCAAATGAGAATRTAGCAAATATTATGAAAYAGAGGGAGAAAGAGGCTACAAATATCATTGTAAAAACGAGTTGGTGTTGCCTTACACTCAATAAAATTGATSTTGTTTCATGCACTCCAATCCAAGTTAATTTTGTGTACSAATAGTTTTGAATTTGAATTCTATTTTTGCAATAATAAAAATTTGGTCTGGCTCCAAAATATCTGATACTCAACCCAAGAATATAACATACTATATTTATATATCCACTATGTAAAAAACTAAAGTATGAACAATGAAGCTATGTACTCCAATGATCAGAATGCCCAGACAATGCAATTTGAGTAAAGAASTGAAGGTGATTAATGCACGAATTCAATTTTGGCACTCATCTCTCTCCCATGAATAATGAGAATTGCTATTGTTCACGTAAGAGGGAGAAGTGTGCCAAAATCACTATTCGAGTAAATCATATTATATTCAGAAGATATTRTATGTATCAGATGCATAATTTATTGTGCATCAAACATATAGTTACYCTTTATATCAATATAGTGACTCATTTTCACTTTACATTAATATAGTGATAAATAACAAGGGTCACTATATTGATAAAAAAGATTACYATATTAACAATACCAAAAAGGGTCACTATAATCTGATGYACAGTAAATTTATTATGCATCCGATATAYYTAATACTTTATCTATCACATTATGAAATGTATTATTTTATGGCGTACAAGTATACAACACATTAGTCGACGAGCTTATGACCTATGAGCGAGCGAGGTAACATACAGTGATACAACCCCACAAGTACAACTCATACAAGTATACGAGTATACGACTATAGAACAGAAATTCCATGTAACTCACGCTGCAGTTGAAGAGGGCATTAACTTCCTTCGACTGTGATTGATGGAACAGGTTTTTGTGATATTATTATATCATGATGCAGATATTCAACTGTTTGGAGTGAGGAGATCCATTCATTTTTGTTTTTTAAAACACACAAAACATAAAACTTAGGTAATGAACTAATGATATAATGAAATCTATATGATACAGTTCTTAAAACTATTGGGGACTCCCTCTATCTTATCGATTTTGCAACATATATAGACAAAGTTCATTAACTAGCTCCGTTCCTTTTGGTTGTCTTGTTTGGAATCGGGAAAGAATTAACAAATTTAAAATGAATTTTTAACTAGGCAAAAGCTAACCAGCGTTCTCGGGGCGTTAGATAAGAGAATTAAAAAAGGAAATATTAAAATGAATATAAACATTAATTACACTGATTGACGCGTGATTTTGATGTCATCACGTGCATTCCAAAACTTATAAAATTTTAGGAAATGTTTTTAGTTCTTATCTAACGTCCTAAGGCGCCCGTTAGCAATATCGTTTTAATTAATAGAAGTGCTTAATTTAATAAGATTATTATTTGAAAAGAGAGTTGTTGGATTTTTTAATTTAATTAGTTTAATGGGAAAATGTAATAAACGCATGTTGAAAAGTGAATTTTAAGATAGATAGTGGTTAAACTATTATTTAATATATGATAGAAGAAAATAATAAATATGATCCATTTTACTATTAAAAAAAAAAGGTGTGGGTAAAGTTAGGGTCAATTCTGTTCAACTTATTTTTACTTATTTTCAAAAAATATAAGTTCAGTTCAGAAAAAATAAGTTCGGATAAGAAAAAATAAGTTGAAAAGAATAAATTTCTTATTTTTCCCTCTCACAAAACAATTTCAGAAAAAATAAGATAAGTTCGGCTCAAAAGAAATATGTTCATATATCAGAAAAAATAAAATAAGATAAGGTCATGCTTCTTTAGTCCCTTCTCTCGTGAGGTATGTAGGGTTTTGAGTCRAGAGAACTTTTAGTCTCTCTCGTTCTCTCGTCTGGTGTTTCACYAGTCTTATGGTTTTAGGACTTCTTTTGTGTCTCACTCCTCTGATCTCCCTCTTCTCCATCTTTTCCCTTTAGTTTTCATTGTGGTACCACTGTTCCTCCCTTCCTCTTTGAATAGTTTTGCACGATTGACCTGAGGGGGGCCCGTCGGCGTCGTAGGGCTTTAACCCTCCTTCTCGGCAAGCCACCCACCTCGTTTTCTTTTTTGGGCTTCACTCTTACCTTCGTCGTCCTTCGCAYAGTTTGTAGCAATCCCTAACTTGTACGATCTTGCTATACATGCATAGTCGCAGATCGGGTTGTTGCAATCTTCTAGTGTGGGMACTATTGACAGGCTTAATTGCGCTTGAAACCGTGGTGGATTTCATATTGTTCGACTGCTGAAATGAAGGGGTGGTTTCCCGACGTAGCAAGGTTTTAGTAAAGTGGTGTTGTTTCGGTGTTTGGCCTGGTTTTGCTTCGTCGTAGGTTTTGGGCCGTGAATCTTCTTCGTCGTAGGTTTAGTGTTTCTTTTAGTTTAGTCTTTGTTTAGTCGTAGGGTTTTGTTATTTTAATCAAAGTTGTTTTGTTTTAGTCAACTTCCTATTATTTAGTCAAAGTTGCTTTGTTTTAGTTGAGTCTTTGTTTCTTTTATTTTTTACTTGTTTTGCTAGTTTTTGTTGTGTCTTGGTATGTGTTTTATTTTTCGTCTCATTGTGTCAGGAAAGATCATTTTAACTCAGAAAGATTTGATCTATAGGGTAGTTATTTTTTCAATAACATCTACAGCACCGGTGGTGAAGGTTTTATTCAAAGATACTTTGACTTTGATATGTTATCATGTCATGATTGTATCCGCTTTTGTGGAGATGGGCGTGATTAGAAATAAGTTTAATTAGGTGTGGKGGTTTAAGGCTCCGGTTCTATTCCATCTTTAAGTCTTTTTTAGTCCATTGCTATTATTGATGTMGATGCCGAGAAGGCTATTATTTAAATAAAATCATCTTTTCTCGTCAAAAAATTTAAAATAAGTTCATATAAGTAAAAATAAGGTGAACAAAACAGACCCTTAGAGTTAAAAGTAGAAAAAACTTCTAAACAAGACATATATTTAAGAATTTCATTTTGGAAAATTGGACCAACAAAAGGTTGAGAGGGAGTAAAATAATTTAAACATAATTAAAAATGGGATTATAAGTTAAGAGGTTTTTWAAATTATTTTKATTAATTTTTCATGTAATTTGTACATTGTTAAATCTTTTCCTTAAAACGCTTGCAAATTTAGTTGTTGTTATTTTTGTGAAACAAACGAAGTACTCCCTTCATTCAATCATGATTTAATTTGATTTTGATGAATAAATTTACTCCTATAAAAAAATTATGGAATAAAAAACATGCATGAAAAACAAAAATAGTASGGATGTAAATGCAAGATAAACATCAAGTACAAAGGTTAACATGTGATTTTGTCTTGCATTCTAAAATTATAATATATTAATGCACGTGCATTATTYCTTTAATGTCATTTTTAGCTATCAAACAAAGTTAAATATTTCATAAATTTGTCTTTTTTTATCATGACTTTTGAAGGGAAAATGAAAGATCGAGTTTGTATAAGTCGAAAGATCAATTAAGATAGATAATGCTAATTTTAATCAAAATAAATATTGTACAATTATATATACGAGTAGTATTATAATGCAAAAAAAAAAATGATTGTTTTTAACTTTAGAAGTGACACTTGACATCATGAGACTTTTTTAGACATGATATTTAGCATGATTTTGTTTGGAAGTTTGTTTTTAAATATTAGTATAGATTATTTTGAAAAATAATACACCTTTCGTTCTCATTTGTTTTTTCCGATCCATTTAGAATCAAAGAGAAAATCAAGAAAAGTGAATCTCAGTAGGAGATCCTTTTTCTCTTTTTTTTTGTATGTGTAAATAAGCCACAAAAGTGGGTAGATATATATTTTCAACGAAATAGGGAAAATATGAGGTTTCAAACCCCTAACCACAAGGGTCAAATTTGGACCTTTAACCATTACTCAATCCTTTTCGTCATCTTAGCAGGAGATTCTAATTTTTTTTTATTAAATATTTGGAATTTTCAAAATAAAAAAAAAGGAAAAAAAGAAAAACTATGATTTGGGTTATTACTTATTAGTGTCGTACATGGATGGGAAGAGAAAATGATGAATTGGATGAAAATTTAAATGATGCATTAAGATGTTTATTTAGTGTTAAGTGGCGTACGTGGTTGGGAATTTTATTTTTCCCCTAATATTGTGAAAAGTTTTCGAAATTTCCAACTTGCTTTGGTTCAAAACTTATTTCCCTACATACTGTCCACGTAGGATCGGTCTTAAATTTATTTTTTTTAAATTTTTAACCAATAAATCGCTATCACCAATAGCGATTTACCTAGATAAATGGCTATTGGTGATGGCGATTTATATGGTACTTCGCTATTCTCAATAGCGACATCCTTCAATCATGGAAGTACAGTACGTTCGCAATTGGAAATTAAGAAAGCATATCGTCACCAATTCACCGAGGGAATAAGATTTGATTGAAGCAAAGGAAAAGAAGTCATCGTTACCCATTCCTTCACACCGCTGATGATCATCGTCACTGATCATCATTCCTGAAAAACAAAGGAATGTGGTTTGACTGAAAGAAAACAAATCATAATCGCCGATCATCGTCGCCATCTCCTAGAACTTATTCGCCGCCATCACTCCGTTCAACCTGCGCAATCACCCCCTCCGTTCCCTCCTTTGCAATCGCCCCCACCCAAAACCCTCCCGCGCAACCATCGTCAGACACCCTCTGCGTAATTTGTTCAGTTTATATTTTTTATTTTTTGGGACATCGCTATCACCAATAGCGAGTTCCACAATTGTCTTTTTCTCTGGTAAATCGTTATTGATAATAGCGAGTTTCGTTCAATTTTTTTTTTTGTTTAAAAACAACTGAAATTACGTGGACGGTATATTGAGAAATGAGTTTTAAACCGAAGCAAAATGAGAATTTTGGAAACTTATAACAATATTTGGGGAAAAACTTCTAAATATGTTCATATGTTATTTAAGAAAATGGGTTAGTTGGATTGTCGTGCTACATACTCCGTACTATTTCCTCCTTTTTTTATGACCCACTTGAGATTTTGTGGTTTTTGATGCAAAATTTGGGGTAAGTGATTAGGTGAGTAATTTGATAAAGTGTGTGGAACTCAAAGATGGAAGATGTAGATAGAAGATATTGTGGACTCCAAAAAAGTAGAAAGTTTTCCTTAAAAATTTTCTGATCTAGTCTGATTTGATCTGAAATTTTCTGATATTATCTGATCTGAACTTTGTGTAGGTTTTTTGTTTTTAGTATAATCTGAATTTTTCTTATCTGATCTGAAATTTTCTGATCTAGTATGATCTTATCTGGTCTGATCCAATATGAATTCTTCTGATATGGTGGTTAGGGCTGTGTAGAAATTTCCGATTCCGATACGGTATACGGTATTATTTTCCGAAAGTTTTTTAAAATTCGGAAAAACCGGACCGGATATCCGGATTTTAAATTCGGAAATCGGACCGGATCCAGAATAATATTAATGACAATTCGGATATCCGGTTTTACGAATTATTGGGCTTATCAATTACCAACTTGATATCAGTGACGGATTTGCAATTCCGTTCCTAAAATCAGTGACGGATTTGCAATTCCGTTTTTAAAATCATTGACGGATTGTGAATTCCATCACTGATATCAGTGACGGATTCTAAAATTCGTTTCTAATTTTACTTGAGCAAAAAAATTAAATTGTACATATTATTTTCACGCATCCATACACCTCCTCCACTCCCATTCACACTCCTTTACTCTTTCACTCCTTCTCTTGAGGATCGAACCCGTTACCTTAAAGTCACAAAGAGGCGCACCAACCAACTACTCCAAACACAAGTTTTATACATCTCTCGGTAAGATTAATAATATGTAAAAGAAATATTAGAGACGGATTCAAAATTCCGTCACTAAATTAGCAACGGATTCAAAAATCCGTCTCTAAATTTAGAAACGGATGTTTTAAATCCGTCTCTAACTAATAGTTGGGCTTTGTAATCCGTCACTACTTTAGTGACGGATTTAAAATCCGTCACTTAATTAGCAACGGATTTAAAAATCCGTCCCCAATTTAGTGACGGATTTAAAAATCCGTTGATAATTTAGTGACGAATTTTAAATCTGTCACTAAAGTAGTGACGGATTAAATAGCAAAGATGTGGAGTGCAAATACTTTAGTGACGGATTTAAAATCCGTCACTAAATTAGCAACGAATTTAAAATCCGTCACTAAATTAGCAACGGATTTAAAATCCGTCACTAAATTAGCAACGGATTTCAAAATCCGTCACTAAATTAGCAACGGATTTAGAAATCCGTCACTAATTAGTGACGATTAAATAGCAAAGGTTGTGGAGTGCAAATTACTTTAGTGACGGATTTAAAATCCGTCACTAAAAATTAGCAACAGATTTAAACATCATCACTAATTAGTGACGGACTAAAATCCGTCACTAATTTAGTGACGGATGAAAAAATCCGTCACTAAAATTAGATACGAATTTTAAATCCGTCGCAATGGTTAGTGACGAATAAAAAATCCGTTGCTAATTTTTTTTTTTTGAAACGGATTTTTAATTTTTCCGTCTCTAAATTAGGAACGGATATATATCCGTCACTGAAATCCGTCGCTATTCACTTGTTTTTTTGTGTGTTTCCGATCCGTTTTTTTCGGATATCCGAATTAATTCGGATCAGAATCAGATCCAAAAAACAGATTTCCGAAAATTCGATATCTGAAAATTTAGACCGGATATTTCCAGTATCGATTTTTGAACAGTCCTAATTGTGCTCCTCATGTATTAAAAGGAAAAAAACAAAGTGGGACAACTATTGTTAAATTTCCGTTTAATTTTGAGAAACTGGTCATAAAAAAAAATAAAAGAAGTATTTTTTTTATATACCTCTGTTATCTTTTACTTGCCTCATACGAAGTATGAAGTATCAAAGATGCATACTAATACACTATTTAAAGACAAAGTTTAAAATAAAATCACTCACGTTAGATTATTGAAAAAACGAATTGTAAAGTTACACTAAAACTATATATAGTCACCAAAAATCATTATAAGTTACTTAAAACCATTTCAAATTATTTTTATATCATAATACTATTTCTATATCTCTTAACTGTGTAACTATCATTAAATCAATCAAATTATCACATCACATAGTATGAAACTCAAACATGACAAATTACATATATATTAATGTACAATAAAAATCATTACTAATTAAAAGTAACATAATACGGAGTATGTTTTGGCGTAACTTTAACCATATTGATGTAACTTTTAATTAATGAAAACAACCTAATATATTGTAACTTAATATGGTTTTGTATAACTTTAACATTTATTAGTAACTTTAACTTTGTTAACTATTAAAGTTACTACTCCCTCCGTTCCACTAAAATTCATGCTATAATGAATGCGTGAGAATCTTTTAAATTCTTTGTCAATATGTAAGAATGAATATAGTCAAAGTGTGGTTGTTGAATCGTATTAACAAGTGGACTATTATAATCAATTTTATAATTTTTACTCATGTATAATTAAAGATGTTTCATTTGTAAATTGTGCATTATTGGCAAACGTGTAAAGTAAAAGTGACAGGAAAATAGTGGAATAGAGGGAGTATAAAAACCGGTTAAAGTTACACTAAAAACGCATTAAAATTACCTTATATTAGGTCATTTTTTTTATTAATGTTAATAGAAACCCGCCTCACAGAATCCTTTTACCTATTTAAATAGATTTAAGAGATAAAGATAAAGAATATACCTGCTAAAATTGAAAGGATACAAGTAATTTCAAACTTTTAATCCCAACTTTTGATTATTTATGAATAATCTCAACTTTGTGTGTAGTCTTCTCAAAATAATCCAAGGTGACATTTTTATTGCTTTTATTGATCCATTTTTGGTTTGTTCTGCATAAGAAAATAAGAGTTCAGATTAATTTGAGAAGACTCCTCTCAAAGTTGAGATTATTCTGAAATAATCAGAATTTGGGATTATTTTAGGAAGATATTTGAAAGTTGGGATTATTTACATCAATTTTTTCAAAAGAAAATGATATTTCCTCTGTTTTAAAAAAGTGGCAACAATTGAATTTTTGCGTATTGAAGAGATTTAACAATGTAAACGAGCATATTATTCAACGTAATTTTAACACAACGAAGTTATAATTTCATTCTTTATCGTGTTAAAATTACTCTGAAAAATTTGTTCGTTTAAATAGGTGAAAATTCATTTGTTGCTTTTTTTTTTAAACGAATGAATTATAATAAGTAACAAAAAACGAAGGAAGTACTCTACGGAGTATTTTGATATGCGTGTGGTTTTCCATATTGAGTTATTGACTTTCCAGAATAAGATAGATATATGGTGGGTAATACTAATAAGTCAGTAGAACCATCACAAGTTTCACAACACAAGCATGAGTGATGAGTCCATGACAAACATATTGATGAAATTACATTAAGAACTATTAAACAGAGTGGCATATTAATACTACACTCTTACAGATCACATGATTGATGATTTTGGATGCTAGCTACTAATCATGCCACTCTGTTATTATTTCATTTAATATGACTAATTGACTATTATTATTCTACAAATTATAAATTATAATGATAATAATATACTACTATTACAATAATGAAAACAAAGAGTGTTATGATATGAAACAGAGTGGCAAATTAAAATTACTACAAGTACTATCTAAATCTAACAGAGTTGCAGAATATCATATGATATGAACACTATTATCGTAGTAATGAATTAATTAATTAATCAGGACCCCAAAAGATTAGTTGGAGAAGAGTGTAAGCCTTGTCATCCTCCTTTGATCTCCATTTATTGTTCTTCGCTGCAACATCAACATGATCACCATTATTACTGCAATTCTTGCTTGTTTTAATCTTCTCTTGCATAGACTTGAATGCTGCTTCTAACTTGCAATTCTTCTTCTCCTTACCACTATTCATCTCTTCAATCATTGATTATTATTATTATTATGATTAATTATTATATGCTGATTTTAGATTAGAAATTTGTGTTTTCTTTTTGATTGGTGAAACACTGATTATTTTATGATGGTTTATATATATATAACAAGGCAATGTGGTGCAGGGACGTTGGGGCTAGGAGACATATGTAACGTGTCTTGATGATACACTATAAAAGTTTAAGACATGGTTTTGGGGATAAAACTATGGTCTAATGTCATTTTCTGCTTGTTTAACTATTTTAACTGAACCACTTTGGCTTTTGTACGAAGCATTTGAYTGTAGCTTTTCTCACGCTCATGRACATATTTTTCCATGGGTTTGCTTTTATCAGCATCCAAWCGGGATGTTCCAAACACGTGATATTCAATTGCATTTTTAGAGCCGTATTTGGGTTAGGGCACTTGGGGCATCGACCCAGGGTCCCATTTTCAAGTGATGAAATACAATTTGAGTTTTGGACTTGAATAAAAAAAAGGTAAAATTGACGTGTACAAGCGGGCAACGTACAAATGAAAAGGCAATCAATTCATATCTTGATATCTTGTCAATCTCTTATTCCGTCAACCTTCCTCATATCAATTAATACAAAATCAAAATATCTTCCTTTAATTTCTCGATCATCCTTATTAACGTTATATTTTTTCCCATTTTCAACTTTGATTTTCTATATAAATTTAATTCTTTCTTGTAAATTTACCAAAAAAAATAATTATAATCCCTATTTTTAAGCCATTTTTTCTAATTTCAATTTTCAAATGACTAATTTCCCCCAAAATTATCTGTAATTGAGTAATTCTAAACAGTTGAAAATTGAAAATGTTTACAAMATTTTTTCTAAACTTGTATATAAATATTATTTGTTTAATTGTTACATCCATCTCAATATATCATCAATTAATTACTAATCTCGTCGAAGAGGTGCTCGGAGAAGTAGTTATTTGAGTGTTTGAGTATTAAATAAATTCTATATCTATCTATCTATCTATCTATCTATCTATCTATCTATCTATCTATCTATCTATCTATCTATCTATCTATCTATCTATCTATCTATCTATCTTATCTACTCTTATTTTCTTTCCATCCACATACTAATCGTAGTCATTATCACTGGTTCTACGTATCAATATCCAATTTCATATCTATCTATCTATCTATCTATCTACTCTATCTACTATCTATCTATACTCATCATTATCTTATCTATCCTATCTAATCTTATCTTTCTATTATCTATCTTATCTATCTATCTATCTATCTATCTATCTATCTATCTATCTATCTATCTATCTATATCTATCTATCTACTCTATCTCTATCTATCTATCTATCTATCTATCTAGTCTATCTATCTAATTATGTACCTGATCCTATCTATCTATCTATTCTATCTATCTATCTATCTATCTATCTATCTATCTATCTATCTACTATCTATCTATCTTCATATTATCTATCATCATTATCTATCTATCTATTATCTATCTTATATCTATCTATCTATCTATCTATATCTATTCATTCTATCTATCTATCTATTATTTATTATCCTATCTATCTATCATCATCTATCTATCTATCTATCTATCTATCTATCTATCTAGTTTCTATCTATCTATCTTCTGTCTATCTATCATATCTATCTATCATTCATACTTGTTAATTGTACATTTTTTGTTTCGCTCTTAGGCCTCGGGAACATCTCATAAACAGGCTGGGCATTTTAGTAATAAATTCAAAAAAGAGAAAGATATTGGTAACAACTATCACTAAAAATAACTTGAAACGGGGGAATACTACTCTTAGGTGTCCAATGTTTGACTATGACTTGCTTGCGATTTCCAAAAACCCTACTACTTGATTAAAGTAATAGAGTTTGATTGAAAGAGATAAGATGCTTGAGGTTTTGTTTAGTGAGTAGGATCCGCAATGGTTTCCAATATTCAGGAGACAGTTCTTAAATTTTTTGTGGAGTGTTGTGGACTTGTGTCAATGCACACAGGACGCATCTTAACAATGGCAACTTAGAAATTACGCTAGATTTGGTAATGTTCAAGTCGATTATGATGAAGTGTGTTTCATGCTAACGTTTGTCCTGCTAAAAAATCATGATTATAAATATAATTATACTTTTCCATTTTTTTTCAATTTGAACATGCGATAATTTTTAGGCGACAATTTGATTGTACCGTAAAAGTGAAAGAAAAGAGAAATAGACATGTGAATTGAGTGAGTTAGAAGGAAAATGCATGCAAAAAAAAAGTGTCCAATAAATTTGATTAAAGTTATGCCACTAAGGAGAAAGTAATACAATTTATTATCCGTATATTTTTAAATAGATTACGTGCATTTGAGTACGGAGTAGATTTTGTTGTTGAGGGAACTGTTATAGCACATTCCAATTATTATAGGCACCACTTTCAATACAAAACTAAAGGTATTGAAATTTGTTGATCACACAAATGGTGGGCCTCTAAAAAAAGGAAGTGCCCATAACAACTTTATATTTCTCTTCCTTCAGCCTTACAGTAAAGTTCATAAAAATCCTTTTCAATCTTTAATAATAGGTTCTTGTAATAATAGAGTTGTTAATAATAAAAAGGCTTAAACGAAGAATAGCAGTAAACAAGCTAAATTCAATGGTCTAATATAATAACTTATTTAAGATTGCACAACATTTGTTGTAGTACTCGTACTTACAATTGGACATTTTTTGGGATCTAAAACTCTAAATTAGAGCTAATTGGATCCCAACAGCTCAAGAACATAACTTTCCTAAGGATTCTTTCGGAACGTTCAAACTCTGGTCTCTGCCTTTTGGAAACACAGCAGAGGACTGAGAAGGAGCTTCTTGGCGTGGAGTAAGATCTGATGTTGCTCTTCAATGCGATTACGCATCGTATCGAGGTAATTCCACCTCGCAATCCCTTGATCTTTTCATGCCCTCTACTGCCGCGATGCGTTGTTCTGCTACTGCCACTTCATTCCTGCTGAGGATCACTCTTTCTTGGATTTGGCATCTATGTATTAGATGTTCTCTATGGTATAGATTAGTATTATTGTGTTTTTGATGTATGTTTGGTTTGATGAATTGAGTGTTGAATGATGGTGTAAGAGGATTGCTTTTATAAATGAAAGGAGGACATAGAATCATAGATTATGGTTTGTTGGTTTTCCCAAATTCTTGGCTTTTTTTAGTGAAACCGTGGGCAGGTTTTCCCAGTTTCTTGGCTTTTGGTAGTTTAATGCTTCTCTGGTATATTATAAAACCGGCAGCATATGCATATTTCCAATCAAAGTTAGTAGTTTAATGCTTCTACAGTAGTCGGCTACTCGGCTTGTGGTAGTGGACCTGATAGTTTGCCACTTGACAATGGATAAGTTCATAAGTCTACAACTTAACTAAACAACTACGGGTGTTAACTAGACAAGCTTGTTCGTGAACGGTTCGAGCTCGGCTCAAAAATTTGACAAACCAAGTCACAACTATGTTTACTTTGAAAGCTCAAAAACAAGCTCAAAGTATTTAGTATAATAATCGTAAAATCGATAGTATACAATTGATAAGTCTAACAAAAACAAATTCATAGTCGTTGCAGACCCGACCCTTAATTAGTCGGTGTTCCATGGGCAACCGCACAAGGCCCCTTTTTGTGGGGCCCATATATTTATTAAAAAATTGTTTTATGTAAAAAAATAAAATAATGAATACAAGGTGTCAAGTGTCAACCTTATCACTTCACTATCATGCATGCATCATCATTCATCAAGGAATTTAAGTGATTCAACGGAAGAAACTTTCCGGCTTCCTCTTCCTATTATTTTCTCAGTTCTCACTTCTCACCATCATTTATTTTGTGATTAATCATCTCACCATTTCTCTAAAATAACTCTTAGAATTCTTCCTTCAACGTTATATTTTTYCCCCATATATTTTCCCCCAATTAAACCTTCAATTATAGCCTCTTCCTTTTCAATCAATTCATTAATTTCAAAAAGTGTTAAAACAACTCAAATTGGTCAAATTAAAGCAATAAATCCAATAATTGGTCAAATTGGAGCAAGTGCAATTAGTCAAATTGTAGCTTTCAAGTGGCTGAATTCGTTTTTTTTCACAATTTAGAGTTCAATTGAACCAATTGGAGCAACATAAATCAGGATTTATTTTAGTCGAATTGTAGCTTTTAAGTGGTCGAGTTCGTTTTTTTTCACAATTTAGAGTTCAATTGGACTAATTGGAGCAAAATAAATCAGGATTTATTGCTCTTACTCATCTTGTGTGTATTGTATAATTGAGTTCATATGATTTTGTTATGTCAGTGCTTGTTAGTTGTTTTAATTTTGATTTTTTTCAAATTTTCTTTGAATATAAATAGTTATAATCTTGTATTATTATCTGTTAAATTAATAAATTATGAAGCATAAGAGAAAATATGAATCAGGTTGTGAAAAGCGTCAAAGAAAAAAAATAAAAGAAGAGTTTGCTCGATCTCAAAGAGGAGCAATTGATAAATTCTTTTCTAAAAAATCTGATTTTTCTACTCCTAATGCAAGTGTGACTAATGTTGATGGTTTTAATACCAATGATAATAATGTATCTGATTCTTTTCAAAGTTGAAGTTGATCAAAACTTATTTGCGGAATTCTATGTCTCAAGAAAGGCTCATCGGGTCTCATAAACGGCCATGACGGCATCGAGTCATTGTAAACTATTATATGTTTTAAAAAACAATTATATTGCTATGGTTTTCGAACTTGAGTAGAGTTTTAATGTATTTTATTTAAACTTGATTTTTAAGATTCGAATTCAAGATATTCGTCATGAGCGAAGCTTAAAATATCTAAAGTTCGACTTGGCATAACTCATTGACACCCCGATCTACAACATATATACTTCTTCTTGTGGATCGGAGTAGTTTAGTTACAATTTTATACTTTGAACACATTTTAAAAAATGATTTGAAAGTGTAAACGAGTTAATTTTGCGATTTTCCTTTAACAATAGTAGCATAAAATAATATAATTCGTTCTAGTATTAAAATCAGCCAATAAATTTGTTGAAAACTACCCTTTTTTTCCAAAACATTAGAAATAACTACCCACATTTTACAAAACCTTTGTAAATCACTACCTCATTTGGTTTTCAGGCCAAATAAAAACCATTTTCGACGTGAGTCCCACCTCTTGTTCCTTTCTCTCTCCTCTCTCCTCTATTACTGCCTCCACCAAGTAGCCCCACCTCCATTATTGCTACCACTAGATAACCCTATCTCCACCACCAAGCAGCCCCATGCACCTCCATTACAACCACCACTGGGCAGCCCTACCTTCATTACCGCCACCACTAGGCAGTCCTACCACCACAAAGCAACCCCACCACTACACCCTTTCCCTTACTCATACCCCTCTGCTCCTCCTTCCACTCACTGTATCACCACCACCGCACCACTCCACCATATCCCCAAAAAATGAAGAAATATTGAAACATTTTGTGAAAAAAATCAAAAATTTGAAAAATCTATAACACTAAAAGCTCCAACGGAAAAATCGAATTTTTCTGAGAAAAATTGAAGGGAATTAGACAACAAAAGCATGAAACTTTGAGCAATTTGAAAAATTAAAGGAAAAAAATCGAAAGTAATTACAAACAGTTTGCATCAAGATGATCGTGTCTAAATCTACCGCAAGTGTACGGGTCAATTACTGTAAATAAAGGGTGAGCAAGGTATCGTATCCACAAGGAGGTCTAATCAAGTACCAATTTAAGAAACTCTAATATTATTTAGATGATTAAAACAATTGGGAAAATTATTAATTAAACTAATTAAAAGCGTTAAAAGTCTAACAAGTATGAGAAGTAGTTCTAGGTTTCGGGTTTCACCAATTATTATTCTATTTCTTGAATATAAATTAATTGTAGGGTTGAAATA
>SNQN01003284.1:40278-60546 GCA_008642245.1 Bassia scoparia | reverse complement strand
TCATTGTTACTCAAGGGGACTTCTTTGGAATTTGTAAAGAAGATTTTCATAACAGGATCTCACAAGTATTTCATTTGAACCCTTGTTTTTTTTAGATCAACAAATAAGCTCTTTTCTTTTCCTTTTTTTTTTTTTTTTTTTTGAGGTTTCCTTTCGAGTTTGTAATTTTTGCTGAAGGCTTACTTTTAATTTTGTGGGCTTTACTTGCGTTTTTTTAGTCCTCCTTATTTTATGTTATATTATATAGTAATATAATTAGCGTTGGATTATTAAGATTGATTTGAAGGCAACTTATCATTTTAAAAAGTGAAGCACAAAACATTTGCTGGCAATTTTTTGTTATCCTTTTACCTTTTCCTCTTTAAAAACTCATTTTCTTAATCCAACCTTAAACATCTTCTACTTTATGCAAACAACTAATATTTGAATGGATTGTGCCATATTTGCAATTTGGCAATTGCATCGTTTAAAAAGGTCAGTTTCCAGAAAACAATGGATCGCATTGGGAGAATGCTAAAACTTCAGTTCAAATTTTCAGTGATGCCAAATTGGCAAATTCAGTACTAATTGCAAGTTGCCCAATCTGTGTTTCATGGTACCCCCAATAAGTTATAAACCTTGTTTGTATTTCTCCTTTTTTCCCTAAAATTCCAAAATATCCAAATGGTACTTTCGGATATCTTTGTATCTCCCAACGTTTATTTCCCCCTTTCAAAATGCCTTTAAAAGAGGAGTTGTGTTCATGCAACAAACCATGTTTTAGGAGTCCTAACTTAGGAGTTAGGGAGGACTACTTTTTTTATTTTTTACCGGGTTAATGTATTCCTAAGGCCTAACTCGCATCAAATTGAATTACTTGCCTTAGCCCCGAAGGCCGAATAAGCCGGTTGGATTGTTTGTTGGCCCAAAAACTGGGATATACTCGCATCACCGTTATTGGTCTCAAAATTCCGCCTCTACGCAGGGTCTTTCCAATCCAAATTTATCCGCCAATGATACTTAAAGTTTTTTTTCTTTGGCTTATATTAAGTCTACCTTAGTTACAAACCGGAATCTTTATCATGCACAGTTATTCTTGTAATAAGAATTTTATAAAAGGTTTCCATTCAAAACAAGTGAAGTTTTCCATTTCTCAAAACCTAAACCATTAAGCCATAAATAAATAGGTTGCGGCGAATTGGAAAATTGGCAAGTGCCCTCCTATGTTGCCTTCAATTAAAGAACACTTTTTCATGTGCGTAATATATTTATAAATAATTTGGCGAATGATATTCAAATTCCGATATAATTGGAGAGTTCAACTTCATTCATTGTTGTGTTCGACAATTTCACTTAGCTTTATAATACTGATAAGAGAAAATAACATGCAAATTCAACAAGTTAGCTGAATCTCTAGTTTTGTTGCCCAATAAGAAATTAGTTTAACGGACCAAATTGTGAATTGTGAGCTTTTATTCATATCATTAATGATGGACCAAAGTAATAAGACATGAAAATCATTTGATTACCAAGTATCGATTTATGTACATGAATTTGGCATATTCCCTGAAATGTTTCCATTTATTCTTTGGAATTATGGTGTATGTTAATATAATAACACCACACGAGCCCCTTTAATCCTTAAATTTTGATGCAATGCCCACCTTTTCCTTCCAAACTCCTTTGGTTTTCTCTAACATATATACAATGAAAATGTTAACTTCCCTTCCGATTTTCTAATGGTATTGGATGTTATATATTGGGGGAAAAAAATTAAAGATATGTTGTATAATAATGTGGAAAAGAGAAGTAAAAAAAAAAGTTTGGGAGGGTGTTTGTAAAAAGGGAGGAGAAAAGTGTAAAGGAAAGAAAGTATTGGAAAGTGGGTAAATAAGAATGGTGTGTTTAAAGTAGGAGTAAAAGAAGTTGTCCCCAAATGGTAACATAAATAACTCCCTCCATTTCTTTTCTACCTTGTTGCCATTTCCCTTTTTTTGGAGGTCCAAAGTTAGTAAACTTGACATTTTTTTTTTGGCAAATTATTTAATGTAATAAAAATATAGCAAGTGAGATGTGGTTTAAGATGTTTTTAATGATAGTTTATTAATATCAATTTTTATTTCTTTTTAACAATCAATTTAAGTATTAATAGTCCAAAAGTATAATCTTTGAAAAGAACTGTTGCAAAATGGGAATATGGGCAAGGTAAAAAAGGAAATGGAGGAGTAAATACACCAAACAAGAAAGAACATTCCAATTAAATAAAAAAATGCATATAGGAATATTAAAAAATCGAAGGGGAGGTATGTAAAATCGTCTACAACAATATTATATTTCCTGGCATTTGACAACAACCCCACTATTAATAAGAATATATTAAATTCAATAAGTTGAAATTCCCCATTTTCAACAGTCCCTCCAAAATCTAGCTGATAAGTGTCGTGTGCGTGGAGTGCGGGTGAGGGTGTGTATGTGTGTAAATTATCGTGTGTCGTCAGCATGTGGTGGGTCGATATAGTGTCTTATGTTGACATTGTGTGTCTGACTAAGACCAAATAATAAAAAAACTTTACATACGACAAAATCTAATGCAAATAGGTACCCAATATTATTAACTAATTTCTCGGCGTGTGCAATGCTTAGTTGACCTTGTAACACCTTAACCCAAGACACGCGCGATTTAGACTTCTATATGCTATTTCCTCCGAAATCAATTGTAAGGTTTCTTTTATTGAAATATAGTCTTGACTTACACTCTCGTTCAAACTGTATTTCCTCACTTTCTAATTCGTGCCACGGTCTCTATTTTTTATCACTATTTTGGTAAAATGGATTTTTCTACAGTGTATTTTTGTGCGTAGTACAAGTCAAACACCCATTACCATACAAACCTACCATTATATGAGAGTTAGTATCGATTTTGGGTTGTAGGGAGCGTCACTCCTCTCCCTTTCTTTCCAAGTAAATGGGTTGGTTGTACCCCCACGAATTCAGCGAATTAAAGATGTCATGAAATTGAGCCATGGAACATATCCAGCTAATTTGCTTCGAATGCTTGGTTATAGTTTGATTTTACGGAGATCAATTTTCTACCTTAGTTGGTTCAAGAATTGTTAAGGGCGATTTAAGTAATGTGTATGTCGAATTGATAGAGGGTACGGTCCGACTCAGGGGTCCTCAAAAGGGGCCCAAAAATATATGAAGTTACAGTAGTTATTAGTGTTATTCTTTTTTACAATCGGATTGTGATAACGCCCGAAACATGGTGCCAAAACTAGCTCTGTGGTGCTAAGGCTTTCTTTACTTCCTCAAAAGATAAAACATTATATTTATTTAATAAAAAAATAAAATTTTATATTAAAAGACGTATGCCCCCACTATTTTCATCATTACAAATTTAAACTAACTCAATTTATATAATTTGGGGAAAGGGGGAGTGGTTAAGGCAACACCCCAACACAACTTAATGACCATTGAGCCTTAAGGGATTAGAGAGATCGTGATTTGATATAGCATCAATTGGGTGTAGTCAGAATACGTCTAGAGATGTTGCTGTCGACATCCATTAGCTGTTACTGTGCTATAATTTCTGTAACTTCAGAAGTAACCCTATATTCCTACCTCGCATAAATTCAACTATTTTTGTGATCTATTTACGATAGTAAAGACAATAATTTTTTTTTTAAAAAAAAAAAAAACCTCCGGAACCATTATTCTTTCGCCCCCCCAGTTTGTTTAAGAAGTTTACCCCACTCAATAAATTAGGTCTAAATCAAAGTTTCTCTATATAATTATTGGTGGATAAATAACATCAGTGACTGTAATTCCCATAGTCCAGTCCATAACCCAATGACGAGATTCCACAAACTTGGTGGAATGATAATGTAGACTTATTGGATTGATCTTATGGAGCGCACTAACCTAATAGAAGTGGACTAAATCACACCCAAAAAAAAAAAATCCACTTACTAGCGTGGTTCGGGGGGTTGCCAATACACTTATGGGGCTGATTACAAACTATTAAGGACATAACAATCTACCATAGATTGGTAGGTAGTGGATCTGGAGGCTTCATAAACTTGTATTAAAATTCAGTCTTATCATTGTGATTGATTTGTCATGGACCCCTAAGTATTTTTTTTTCATGTTGTTGGAGGTGGCCGTTTTATTTTTTATTAAAATATTATAGTCTCTACAAATATGTGGGTCGTCCAGAAAAAACAAGCCAAGAGTTTCAATTACAGTATAATAGACTGTTACTAATGCCCTGTTTTTAACATTAAATTTTCCAGAGTACGACGAGTAAAATGATTGGTATCTTATTTGTTGAAATCTTGTGTGTATAGCAGTATAGTTACATAGCGTGTAAGAGATTAGTATTGAATAAGATCTAGGGGAACATTATTCCTTTATTGTTGGCATTTAAACTCCGAAATAAATTTGATAGTTATTATTTCAGCTATCATTTCAAAACCAAATGTAGCGTTTAACAAAAAGGTAAAAGAGGGCCTTATGACAAATATCCCACCTAAGTACAAGAAGATTATAGTTCAAAGCATTTAATAATATAATAGGTAAGTGTTATGGGTAATCGGCTTCTCCTAACACTATGGGTGTCATCGGGAATCACCTGCAGAAAGTTCACACACAAATCGATTACATTAGAGGATGTGTAAATATTTAACTAATCAGAAGGAAAAAAACAGTACCTCATTGGAAAACTATTGATCCTGCTCGATGATTTGTGCATCTTATAATAGCTAAGTATCACAATATTTAAGGAACATTCGATGTAGTACAAAAAGAAAATCTCTCATAATATGCAACAACATATTATGTGATCATACTGATGTATGTGAACAAAAGATGTTAGTGGGAGTGCAACGTTTTACTTCCCCGGAGGGAGACCACCCAAACAGGGCAGTTACATAAAATCGACACATTTGTCCTACATAGGAGATGTACATGTTTACATCGGGTACTACAATCTCTTTTTTTCTTTTCTGCGACGAATAGTTGATTTCTAGCGATCTTGTGTTTTCCGTGTGAGGGGCTCATAGATAATGGGATATAAAACATCGCAAACAATTCCCAAAGCTTTTGAAAAAAATAACTCATATAAGCCGCTCAATAACCATATTTTAATCTATATGATATCAAAAGAGGATATAGTGTTAAGATACTGTGAGTCAAGAGAACAAAAGGCATGTATTAATCCCCAATATGTTCTTGTTGAAGTTTCAAAGGAAGTAATTAAAAAGAGCTTATAAGAATAATACTCAAGAGACGTTAACAATGTTATATAAGTTATTACCGTTCGATTTTTATGTATATATTGGGATACGCAAACTCTGTCACTAGGATTCCGATTGTATATACAAGAAACTCAAGAAATTCGTAGTATGACTAATATTTAAGGACTACCCAAAGTAACTAGTACTTGATGCGTTTAGTAGACTGTTTTGGTGGATGGTGACTGGAGATAGATGTATTAGTCACGGACAAAAAGTATTCTTGGTACCCAAATGAAAATAAAGAAGAAAGTCATACGACAAATAAAGAAGAGCGAACAAGATGTGAGTCGGAGCCAAATTTGATTATTCCCTAGCCACTCAAAATGCTCGTGTACATTTTGTCGTGATATTATGATGTCAAGAGTGCATAGAGGCGGAAATTTGATAGAACGCAGGTCTATAGGATTATAACAGATGAGTATTAATGCTCACTGCAAACGATATATATATGAGTTGAGTGTGAAAAACACATTTGTCAATTGCTCCTTCAATATTAAACGCTCATGGATCAATGAAGACTTACCGAAAAAGACGTACCAAAAGTAGTATACGTTACGATGACCTGCTGCTCCAATTTAATAACTCTAATAATATTATACGACCACAGGCTTTCTTGTCTTCGATTATAATATGCGCGGAGAGGGAAGTTTAAGTGTCTCGCCGCATCCATATTCTTTTTACTCTTTGACAGATTTCCTCCGATTCCAACTACTAAGTTGGCCAATAATTTATGGTGATAGGGATGTTAGTTGCCTCTTTGTGACCTCCGAAAAAGGGACTAATTAACGCTGTGCCGCGCAGCAACTTAAGAGTTCGTTTAGACTGGGGAAACCAAATCCTTCGCATCCTCCATATATAGTGATGAATTAATTGATGAATGTTTTGAAAGAACAGCAGGAAATAGTCAATAACCTATAGAGTTGTTTCACATATCTAGCAATTCAATGGGTTCTTTTTTCCACAGTGTTGCCTCATACACAGAGAAGGGAGTCAAATATTCTGTGAAAACAAAAGGAAAAAAGAAGGTCAACCAAACAAAACAACAATTTTTCCCACTTTTTGTGGTTTTCAAAACTTTTTAGGTTTTCATTTTGTGGTGGATGGGCCTGGTGGGTGGGACATTTGGGGGGACTTGGGACTTGGGGACTTGGACTTTGGGGTAGTCGTTAATGTCAGATTTTTTTTAATTTTTAATCGATTAATTAAAGGAAGCAGAAAGGAGGAGGAGTGCCAATGAGGGTAATGATGTTGTGTGTGGGAGTTTTAATATATTGGTATTAAAATTTTTGTAATTATTATAATACATGCCGGGTTGAATAGGCAAAACCCTAATGAGGAGAAAAATAGGTCTTGGTATTTACACACATCCATTAGAATTCATTACCAAGAGTCTGATAAAATGACATCAAATTGCCAAAAAAATATCTAGTTCAAATCATAGAACAACTAATATACGGAGGAATTATTTTAAGTCTTGAAAAACTTTAAATACATAGAAATTTCTTGACAGAGTAAAGCGAATTTCGGGAAATTCTTGGCATGAGAAATATATATTGAAGTGCGTGCCAAAATGACATTTTCCCACATTTCCAAAAAGATTGTAGGAGGAAATTCGATGATTAAATATAAAATTATAAAGAGAATGTATACTATATAAGATAAATTTCGACCAAAAATAATTATATGACAACATTAGTTTTTAAAAATCCCTAAAGAAGATAGAAGTTAGAAAATAATATAATATTAAAAATAAACTTAATAAATAATAAAATAAGAACTATTAATTATAAAATTCCTTCATAAGTTTATGGGCCCTCCCCATACTTATATACGGGAGGGCCACTAGCCTACCCAACATTCCTCGTTTTTAAATGTCCACTTTTAAATCAAACCTAATTATTGACCAGAATTGAACCATATTTCTTACTATTTCGTCCGTTATCAAATTTTATGTGATTGTTACCAGTTGAATTTTGTGTTTTTTTGTTACCGTATTTTGTAACTCTTCAAATCGTATGTTTTTGTTTTATACTTTTCCTAAACTGTTTAAAATTGAATTTATTTGTAGAATGGTGGATAATTCAATTAGTCTAATTCTTTCTCCATTTTTCTGAAAAGTACAAAAACAAGACAAATGAATCAGACATTAGTTACTAACCAGTACATTTTTACAGTTAGGGGCGAGATAAAATTTTAGGCTTCATCAAGCGCACGGGAGCCTCATAACTACAAAATATATGAGAATGAGAGCGACACATTTGGATATGACAAGGGACTTTGTTTGCGGTCCATACTATCTGAGGCCCAAAACTCTACTATATTGACTAATTTCTTTCTGGGGCCTCATGTGACCTTAACAACTATTCTTTTAAATAAAAAAACAAAGCTCGAAGTTATCTAGAAACAGATCAGCGGCCCGGCCCCCGGAATGGTCTCTTGACAAAAGAGGCGGCTTTGCCAAAGCCGGTTTACGTTTATATGCATTTGGGCCAGGGGCGCGCATCAAACTTAAACCTCCTTAACCTTTTGCGGGCAGAAAAGGTACCAACAGAATATTATTAAGGGCGTTTTCGAATTCCAAGGGCACGACCCACCATCACACGAAAATTAAATGGGTCTTGTTAATTGATATTTATTATTTGGTCAAGCCTAACGCCAGAAAGACACAACACCGTGTTACTCTAATCACAAGCACCTCTGTGACAGTTGTGGGAACCCAATGTTGCACTAACTATTCATTTTAAGAAAAGAGAAAATTTAAACTGAAAACGAGTCTAAAATATGTTACTTCATAACGCTATAGATGCGTTTCAAAATTTAGTTGTATACAGTCCAACTGCTAGACAGCAGATATCGACCAAAACCAAATGTTTCCAAATTTTTTCATTATGTTCGTTTTCAAAAATCTATCCTCTTGCTAGTGGCGGAGGAGAAATATATTTGTGTGGGTTACAATTGATTAATCTATTCCTGAAAATACGTAAAAAAATTTAATTTTTACCAAATTTTTGAAACGAAAAAAAAAGTATTATTAATAATTCGAATTAGATTTTTAAATTGATTGGAATGGGATTTTGAAAAGAGGTTTTTTAGGATTTATGGAATTCTTCTGGGGACTGTAAAATAAGGTCCAAATAAGTTTTGGGATGAATAAAACTAGGACCTTTCAATCCAATTCATAAGTCCGGATAGACCCCACCTTTCACATTGGGTTATGCGTGAGATCCAATTCAATGGTTCAGGAAAATGGAAACTTTCAACAAAAAAGAATACTCTCGTTTCTAAAAAATTGGCATCATTTGTGGGGTTCACGTTCTAAAGGCGAAAAAATTTTGAGAGTATTCTTGATGGTGGTGGTTAGTGGGGGGACCAAAAAAGAGGAAGAAAATGAATAAAGGGATTTCTTCAAAGTTGAATAAAAACATCTTAGGTATCTTGGCTTGGGACACTATTGTAAAAAACTCCCTTCGTTCTTTTTGTTGTCTTGTTTTTAAATTGGAAAAATAAAGGGAAAATAATTCTTTCATTAAGGAGAAGTGGGGGGATTTAATTAATTATCTTTAACTTGAAAAAGAGAGTTTATTGGAATTTTTTTATTTAGTATGGGGACGGGGGAAAAAAAGGTATTAAAATGTATGTTGTAAAAGTGAAATTTAGAAAGGAAATAATTAGATAATGGCTTAACTTTATTAAAATTTATGATTTTGAATAAAAAGTAATAAATATAGTTTTATTTTACAAAAAAAAAAAATAGGGAAATAGTTGGACTAATTAAAAAGTTTTAAATACAACATTTAGGAATTTCCATTATCGCACAGAAAAAACCTTCTTGTTTTTCAAAGGGAGCAAGTGGTTTTACAAAAATTTCCCAACACACCCAAAAAACAAATGTATCAACAAAAACATCTACTTTTTATTTTACAATTATGCCTTTTTCAATTTTTACCATCCCCGTCCAAACCTTTCCCAACAAAAAAAACACTTCTTTAAAAGGCAACATTAATTCAAAACATTCAAACTTCATTAGTTTGGGCATAAGGGACGGGGAGCTTCAAAAGATGGCACCCATTATGGGTTTGAATCGGGATGGGTGCAGGGAAAACATAGATTAGAGTGTCAGTCGTTTAAATCTACAAAAGGAAAGTTAAGACGAGGAACCACATAAAAATTTGTCAAAAATAAAATGATTGTTAAAGAAGGAGTATAAAATATACGTTGCCAAGTTGAAAAATGGAGCGTATCAACTTTCAAAAATGACACAAAATTAATAAATACACTTTGTTCGGGGTTTGTTCGTTTGTTTCGACCTATCATATATGAGAGTTAAATTGTTCTCGTATTAGACAGCAACAAAAACTATTAGCTATTTTTAATTCACGTAGAAAATTCGTAATATATTAGTTATGTTAACCCAACCAATAAGTCTACTTTCTTAGAAAAATAAAAAGACAAAATGGTGGTTCGGAATTGAAATATATGTTGAATTTTAGTGGGGGAATTGGTCTATTTAGTTAGATCCATACACCTTTTAATAACTGCGAATTCAAATGCGTTGTCTTCGAAAAAACAGAAGCTCAATTTCTCCCTATAATGTTATGGTCAAACCGAATATATATCTCAGCGAATAGGAGGTTTATCTTTGCTTGTATTTTTTGCTAGGTCTATAATCTCCATCAAACATAGATTTTAAAGCGAATCAATTTGTACATAAATCACGAGATACCACACACACTAAAACATCACTACTGCCCCTTTCATACACTGGATCACATTATACCAAAGAGTTGATACTCTTTTTTAATGCATCCATATATTTTGTGTCCAAAGGTCAACTACTCAAAATCAATCAACATGCCACTCGACTCATAAGATACAAATAAGAGTTATACAAATTATCCCAAAACAACTAAACAAGAATCCAACCATACGCCAGTCGTAACACACTTTTTCTATAATCTTTTCTTTCTTCATTTATCTCACAATTAAAACTCTCTTGGACATGTTCCTCCAAAGGTTTCGAGGGTTGCAAATATACATAGGGGCATTTGCTGGCATGAAGTCGTACATCGTTTATGCATAGACCCACGGGCGGTGTTATTTTAGTACTATATATATCGTTCTATTAACACATATAAACAAATACTGGTCACATTGTAATTTTGACTACAATCTAACGTCAAAAGATAAAACTTAACTCAAAATGGACCAGCTTTATCTTTTCTACAGATAAAATGTCTCATAGTTTGTAACCCTGCTGATTTGGATGCCTTCAATTTCATATCTTTGTGTAGGTGCGATGTTTTTGTGATACGCAAATGTCTTAGTGTGAGTCATTTGTATTTGCTCACTTATCCTCGGAAAATAATACCCCAATGTGGTTTTCGCTGTCTTGTAGATAAATAGCATAAAACCCACACTACTTATTCGGTGGCAATTTCAACCACAATTCAATTATCTCCCATAGTTCCTCTTCATAGATAGCACACATCTTGGACCAAGCAGAAAAGGGACATCACTGCGGTCGAAAACAATTTTGAATAACCACGAATTTACTTATCATGAAGATCTCCTGGAGGTTCTCAAAGGGACACCACATCGTTGTGTAACTATTAAATTTAAAACCTTGCTACTAAATTCCCCTTAGTGCTCCGCTCCTCACGGCTATTCATCGCGCTTGGTTTTCATTAAAACATTTTTGCATAACAGAAAACTTTAGTTACTGGATAACCTTTAAACCACAAAATTTGTATCTCATATACAACCATTATGATTCATTCATAATACGATAGACTGTATCGCCTACAACTTTTTTTTATACAACGCAAATTTTTACTTAAAGTTAAACTTCCCTATGTGTTCTCACAAAAAACATCTCCTCACAACAAAAACCACAAATCGAAATAAATATCCTTTTCCCTGCTCGTTTTTTTTTAGCGTCCAGTTTGTTTTTGGACCGTTTTGTATCAATTCTAGGCAAGTTCACAAATCCTTAATCACTAATAAAATAATCAATCTATTTCTTTAGTTACCTTACCTATTATTTTATAAGCCTATTTTTTTTAGCTTTCTAAATATTAATGAATTACATTCCATTTTCAAGCAAGCCCAAAGTGTTTTCCATTATTTTTACCGTTAACTAATTTTTCACCCAATTTAGACTTTAAATTTTTCTTCATTAATCAACATACTCGGGGCCCCAATTTATCACCACGACCAACTCCAATTATAGGCGTGCTGTTTTAAGCCTTTAACTATTCAAGACTTTCTATTTACCCAAATCCTCCAAAAATCACGGTTCTTTCGTAAAAAAAGATTAAGTTTACCATGGAAAACACGAAGAACATAATGCTAAAAAAAGACACCGGGCGTATCCTCGGCTAGTACAAAAATCGATGTGATTTACTCATATGATTTTTGATAATTCGAATTACACAAAAGACCACCAAAGTGAACAATAATTTTTTGTGATAAAAAGTGTTTTAGGTGATTTTACAATGCTTCAACATTCAAAATGATGTAAATCTTATTACCAACATTTATCACATATGAATAATGGTTAAAAAATAGATTAGTATTTTTAGGGAAAATTATCGCCAAAAAAAACTTATGGATCATTATATGTTTATTTTTTGCTGCGGAAAACAAAACAGCGGGGGACCTTTTAAAAATTTTAGTCTGACAAGAAGACCTAAACTTAAAAGAAAACAAATTGTTAGAGAGGGACCTGCCTCTCAATTGCCAACCGTTGAAGGCCATTTTCAAAGCATTGATGGAACCACCCAAACCACCTTATACAACTCCTTCTTTTTTATTTTTGTTCTTTAAAATAAAACAAAACCAAAAACCTTCACCCTTTCTAATGGGACCCTCAACCCACACCTCGACCAACCCACAAAACTTCCTCCCTAATCCTCCATAACTACCCATAATTCCGCCCATCCACAAACTCCTTCTCTTTACCCGAAGGCACCAAAACCCTCCCCAACAAACACCTAAACCCACTCAAAATTGAACAACCAAGCAAACAAAACCCCAACCCGAACATCCAAGCCTACCGGACCCCTCCACCACCATAAACCATATCTGGTCACCTTACCCACCTGCTTCTTTTAAAATAAACCCAAACTCACCTTATTTTTTCATGTTCCACAATAAAATTTGTTTATGTGGGCAATTTCACTGTGAAACTATACGATATACTGAAGCGCATTACCCTATCCCATTTAGCTCATTAATCCTCAAACTGAACAGGAAGGGGCTACGAGATACACCCTTAGATCAGAGGAAAGTATAGGCGCTGCTCCAAACTAATGTGAGGGCGCTTAAAAGGTTTCCTTCGATTTTGGGCAATTGAAGGAGTGTTACAATATCATTCGAAACCGAGTGGGCATATCGGATATCAATTCGAATTCGCAAATGGAGATATATTCAGGTGGAAGTGTTGGTTTGGTTACGGTCGATGTAACATCAGAATCAAACAAGTTTTGTTTGTGAACAGGTGGGGTAGGTTGTGATATAGAGTAGTTAATGCGAATTTGTGTGGCAACAGGTCAAGAGAAAGCAGAAGAAGTAGTTTGGTGGGTTGGCTGTACCATGGGATCGTTGAGTGGACGGAGAAACTTATGAGGAGAAGCTGAGTTTTACAGGCGCTGGCCTCGTGTCTTGGGGTTGTCCCGTGGGGGATTTGGTGCTGGTAGCAGTGGAGGGACGCCCCTTAGTAGCATTGCCTATTTCGTTTGTACGCGGACATGGTCTGCATTGTGTCTGCCGATTGACTCATGAGGGGACGGTGGAAGACCGTTTTTGGATTGGGAAATAGGTAGTCGTGGAGTTGAAAAAGGTTAATGGAGTGCAAATTAAGAATAGGGCTTGGGACAATGAGCAGGAATAGAGTTTCTCCAGAGTGTTTTTTAACTGTAAAACCCACATGTGGGGGTTTCTGCTCTGCCTCCAGGAAGTACATACACCACCACACCGGGGAATGACCTTCTTCGTACTACCAACGTCACACCGTTTCCTCCTCATGTTAACATCTCAGTTTTTTTTAGTTTTTTAATGTGGTATTCCTCTTCTCACAAAAGAAAGTGTTTGATATAAAAGTTTTTCGAACCAAGAAAATATGAGAGGTATTAATAATTATCTAACATCTACAAGTTGTTCTTTATGTTTTTCGCTTAGAAGGAATTTCTTTTCCTTAACTTTTCTCCTATAATTTCTAAAGCGAAAAGAGTTCTAGGAGGAAGGGAAAATTAAGGAGTATTAAATTCGATAATAAGCCAATAAATCGATACCTCACTGTCTATATTGTTGCAGAAAGCACATTATCCGACCTAATATAGATATCATGTATATATAGCTCTTAATATATTAAATTGCAAAATTCATTAATTAACTTGGAGTTTTGCAGGGATAATCTTTAGGTTAAGGAGGAAAGAAGCTTTAGAAGATGAGGAAGTAAGCATTTGCCTTTTAGTATCAACTTACTAGTATCTATGATAGTCTCCGCAGACGAGCCTACTAATGCCTCTTCGAGAGTTATATCAATATTGTCTAAACATAATACTTTTAATATCTGCGACATTTAACCCAATTCAATTAGATTAACAGCGGTGAAGAGCTATATGGTTTGTCGACAATCATCAATCTCTCTTTCAAAAAGAGAAAGTCATTAAATTGTCATTTCGTGGAATACAACTAATAAAAGGTTTTATGGCATTAGACAAAATAGCAATACTTTATATAATAGGAGTTTAATCTATATTCATTTGGCGAATATTGATACTAATTAAAATTACATAGTGCATCACGACGTTGGAGTCCTTTCTTAAAAAGAACAATGCCTTTTTTACTTAAAATATTGACATGTACTTCTTCCTACATGTAGATCTTTTACACATGGTTATTGATGCTCAACTAATATATCCATAAACTTAAAAATAGATGTGGTATTTGCGGAGGGGTACATGACGACAATCCATTGTGGCTATTAGGGAGTGAGGATGGCTTATGGCTAAGCAATAGTATCTTATTATAATGGTTTATGCAGCTAATAATAAAGTGATCTTAAGAGCGAGTTATTCAGTGATCTAGATCATCCGTCACAACTTCATTCCCAGACAGATCCTTTAGGCGATAATTTTATACCTCAGAAAACTGTTCATGACACGCGGCAAAGTTTTGCTGCTCTGCTCATCAACCATCCATTCAAAAAATATTTTTCGTGTCTATCCAAACTCAGTTTTAGTGCTTACGACAAATATTTTTAAACAACTGCCTCTACTTTGATTGTATTGAGGTGGTAGGATCTTATTCTATCTCTTCGAGTCCATCAGAAATTTAAAAGGACAAGGAGTGATGCGATGCAGGATACAGTGTGTGGTATTGCTGTTAATGTGTCTCATATAAGGAGGGAAAAGTGAATACTCAAAAGACCCTGGCAACACTGCCAAGAATCAATTTACTCGTCCAAACACTAATACCAATAAACTTGGATAAGGGAAACAATAGCACGTGGGGTGGAAACATTAATTAATTTAGTATCCATAGAGCATCTCAAAGTGAAGGAGATATAGATTACGGGTGCCGAAGTACGAAGTGTTTCAGAGGAAATACACCAGGATATGCAGTAGGCTTCGACACGTATCGTCTAAAGTTTCAAATGGCAATGCACTTTGAGATGGACATAGATAAAAATGGAAGGTGACCAAGTAGTTCTGTTTTTTTAAAACTGATATGGAAATCTCTGAATAATAATGTCTTTACCTTACTTCCTATCGGGTCTGTCCCTAGTTGGATAATTTTTGATTGATTATATCTTAACATGAATAATCATTTTATGTAAATTCTCGACAAGAGAACAACCCAAAAGTTATATTGCCACAAACACATGAGTTGTAAAAGGATATTGTGTTATCAATTTTCACTTGGGGGGGGACATGGTTTAAACACTTTTAGCCTTAGTTCTGTTCAACCAGAGAAGAAACAAATACTGTTGTAACTCAAACATCATAAAATACTAAATGAGAAATAACAGTTATAACATTACAAGTAATCTATACTGTTGCCGCGTTATCTCATCAAAGTAATTCTTATTACCGAAATATCCATTAAAACTAAAAAAACAGGGATTTAGTTGGACCCAACAATTACGTAAAGTATTCTTCAATCCAACAACCAGAGAGCCAAAATTCCTATTTACCTTAAACAACAAGCATATATCCACCGTGTTGTTTTATCAGGCGAGTAAAGAAGAAATCATAAAAAATAAAAGCTAGGCGCTGCAAGAATATATTCTTTTGAAATTCATATAATATCTTAAAGTTGAGGAACCAAATTAGAGTATAAAATTAAGTATTCGTTATAAAGTTATAATCAGGAAGAACTGATTTCTAAAAAACGATGAAAAACACCCTTTTGCGGATAGATCCGTACTTAGTGACGCTTTAGTCTCTAGAGACAAGAGACGGGGGTGCTTATGCCGCCTTTTTCGTATTAGGTTTCCAATTTGGTACAAGAATTGAATGATTACCCGGAATGCCGAATAAAGAACTGCTTGTTAGAAAAATGCTTTGAAAATAGTAATACCTGATGAATTTTTCCCCGGCTAAACAGTCATTAATTGGAGTTTAATATAGTGTAGGTCTGAAACACACCAAAAACCATCAACTTGGTCCCATCACTGGTACAAACAGAAAGTTTTCTATAATTAGACTTGCGTCTCAATTGCTGTACGCGAATCATCTATATTATACACAGCTAGACGTGTAGTGAAGGGAATGCGCAAATTCCTAGATAACTAAGGAGGCACGACATCTAGGAACAATCATTGATTTATTACGCATATCTTTCATTGATTAATCGTTAACGATTCGCTTGAGGGCCTTAACAACAAAAAAAAGTCAGAGGTAAAATCAGATGTTTGGATTCTTCATCGTAATATCTCCGCCAGAATGACGGCTTTCTCTATTGTATAACCCGCTGGCATGTGCTTCCACATCCTTATTATATGAAAGCTGGATCTAAGTTCATTCAGGAATATCACAGAAGGACCCATTGCTGTAGCTCCTAATTTTCTCTTCAGTGGGGTGGACGATCTGACAAACTCTACTCGTGTACCAGATTGACTCGTATACCCCATATCCTTCTCGCCAATCTGATGTTGCAGCCGCCTCTTCTCTTTTCGAAAGACATCACTTGTATTACGAACAAATCAGGACCACTTTTTTAATCGGGACCTTTTGAATATCCCTTTTTTTTTCTCTGGGCTAGCTTTAAAACAAGGAGACAGATCGTTCATATCACGGCAGAAGTTCTTGTGACTCGATTTACAGAATATAGTTTACTTTAGCCCATCATTCATCTCTAATGCTGGCATTGAGCTACTTAGGTATTAATGATCAGTCAGAGCTTAGCAATACTGTGTAATCGTATTAGTCTTCGTTTAAGTCTTCTTTCACAGGAAGAGTGGTAATAGTCTCAGGACCAGCGAAGATGAGGGTAACAACCAATTTTCACATTAAGTTAAAATCCATCCACACATGATAACTTACATGTTTAACATGTAGTGGTCACAGAGATTTTATGCACAATTCGTTTGTCCTTGCGTTGGTAAAATGTCTCATATTTATTTTGCTTAGTGATTGGATAAGCCCCAGTATTTATAACTTACCTGAAATCAGTCGCAAAGTGGGAGAGTGAATCAAACCTCATGTCTCTCCTATCATCAACGTAAATAGATAAGACTGCTTGAAGAGAAAGAAGCGCGTAGGGTGTCAAAGTGCTACTCGCCAGCAAAAAAGATATATGCCATTGTAAACATTATTTAGAGATAAAAAATAACAAGGAAGTTTTGAGGGTCAAGCATTCCCATGGCATTACTCTTAACTTGCATTCCAACCTATTGACAAGTTGAATAGGACTGGATTGGCAAAAGGTTATCTAGGGGAGGTGTACTGTTTGGAGAGTGCAAACCAAACATGAAGAGCGCCGCAATATTTGAGGGTCTGCTATATAATCCAAATTTATAAACCCTGATGCTTGTGACTTTCTAAATATGGCACACATATGCCCATATTCGAAACAATCACTTTTGACTATTTACAAGATGACTTTGAGCCAATATGATCAGACGTTTAAAGAACTCTATTATTTTAGTATGTATTTCTTTTTTTTAGAAATAAAATATATTAACCAGACCAACTTTTCAGCGGCATAACCAGGGTAAAGCACTACTGTGACCATATAACGGCAGAAAAACTAGTATGTGCTTGTGTCTTTTTTTTTATTAATCCCATCTCTAATTGATATAATCTCGTGTCATACCCAAAGGCGTTAACTATTTATATGAGTAAGACAAAAAAATTATTTCGTGTTGGGCTCAGATAATATCCACCACATGTAGGCATTTGAGCTTTTCTTGTTGAACAGAGACATCAAAAAAATACAATACGAGTGTGCACGTAGTTCAAATCTATCCATCCCTTTCTAAGTGAAAGAGAGTTACCGTAAAAAATCACTCGGAAAACACGTCGTTTAATATAGCTAGCTCTATTCGTTCTTTCGTTAACAATGAGGAGTATTCATATTATGTGTATACCATTAGGAAAATTGTATAAATTAAGATTGCAAGATTACAGAAAAAGAATTAGTCTGCGAGGATCATTTTTGAATTAAGCTGTCTGTCTGACTAGAATATATGGGAAACAATATGAACCCAACGCGGGATATTTGATAAGGAGGTGAGTGAGACCACTATCTTTCATCTAATTACAAATTAACTACTCATATAATATTTGGGGAAAGGGAAGTTTAACCACTATACCATTTGAGTAGGATAGAGAGAGTGATGTTTGCATGGGATCAACCGTAGAGTATGTTCTTTTCACATTACTTTTGCTTATCATAATTATCGAGTTTACCTAAATTCAAACCCTTATGTGTTCTATTTATCGAAATAATTTTTTTTTAAAAAAAACCCTCCAACAAGTTAGCCCCTAAGTTGTATGAATTACACTCAAGTTTAATTAGGTCTAATCAAGTCTTATATAATATTGGTAAAATTGACAGCAACAACACCAACTTGGGATGAAGTGCACACACACACACACACAAATTGAAGCTCGGGTGCAACTAGGGGTGTTCAAATCGGATAATCCGATCCGATCCGATCCGAAAATCCGGATATCCGAAATTTTCGAATCGGGGAAATACCGATCCGAATCAGATCCGAAAATTTTCGGATATCCGATCCGAAATATCTGAACTATTATTTTCCGATCCGAATCCGATCCGATATCCGAAATTTCGGATCGGATCAATCGGATCGCGGATCAAATGTATATATTTTTACCTATTTTTCTTTTATTTTTCCATATTAAATTATTTTTTAATAAAAAAATCGGATATTTCGGATATCCGAAATATCCGAAAGTGTAAAAATTCTGATCCAAATCCGATCCGAAAATTTTCGGATATCCGATCCGAAATATCCGAAACCTTAAAAACCAGATCGGATATCCGATTTTTCGGATCGGATCAAGCGGATCACGGATCGGATTGATCGGATCGGATATTTTTGAACACCCCTAGGTGCAACACATAGTATAAATAACATATTTGTAGGTGATTGATCTTCAAATTGACATTGTCATGTGCCCACTAATATGTCATGTTGTTGGGGTAAATTTTGTCTACAATATTGGAGTATAAAACAAGGTTCAATCAGTAAATTTGGATACTTTCTCCCTTTAACATTAAATCCAAGAAGAAGAAAATATAGAGTATTATTTATAAATAGTAGAACATTCATTTATTTGTTGCATTAAACTCGAAATAAATGAAGTAAATTCAGTTCAATTCAAACAAATGTAGGTTTAACAAGGTAAGAGGGCTTTACTCTCCCCATGACACAAATCAAGTTATTAAAGGGGTGGTTTAGGCCCTAATAATGGGATTGGGATCACCTAGAGTTCCAAGAACTCTAGAGGTAGATTTTTCTAAATCGAAATTATTGAAAAAAAATCCGATGATTATCATTAAATCCTATTTATGGGATCATACAAAAGAAAAAGAAACAAATTGTACTAGATGTAGAAAAAAATGAGCACACGCACACGCACACGCACAACAGGCAACTAACATGTCAGGGATGTACAGTTAGGGTCTTCTCTTCTCTTCTCGACGGGGTCTTTTCCGGAGGGCAATTAAAAGATAAAACAATCAAGCTTGAACCATAGCACTAACCATTTCTTATGTTAAAGATGGTTATCTAATTAAGGGACACCAAGGCAATCAATTCTGTTGTTGAAGTTAAAGGAAGTATTAAAAGAGCTCTACTAAAAGCAACAATGTTATATAGTCATTAGTCATTGTTATATATTGACAAATCACAATCAATGTTTTACAAATGTAGTTGAATTGACCAATAGCTTTGAGCTAAGCTGTTGATGGTGCTGATATGCAAATCTTGGACCCAAAAAAAAAAGTCACCAAACAGACCAGAGGGGCCAATTTGCTTTATTTACACCAAGCTAATGTTATCATTAGATATGAGAAAAACAGTATAGTATAATAAGATATATGAAAACGAATATACAATGTTATCATCATACTATAAAGATTAAAGAACAAGTAGCGTTCCATTAACTAATAACCATCTATATATGTGGAGGAATCTAGGCGCCTACTACTCTACAGACTACTAGTAGGAATGTAGGATGTTAGGTTTTGCCAAGACTAATTAAGTTGGAGACTTGGAGTGTTGGACCAAACTCAATATATAGTGATGATAATTAATTGATGAATAAGTTTTGAGAACCATTAGCAACTATATACATACATTCATTCTTTCAGCAAAAGAGGTTCAATATCTGTGAAACCAAGAAAAGAGGTTCAACAAACACAACAATCACTTTTGGTGGTTTTCAACTTTTAGGGTTTTCAATTTGGTGGTGGTGGCCTGGTGGGTGTGCATTTGGTTGGGACTTGGGACTTGGGA
>SNQN01003284.1:0-14395 GCA_008642245.1 Bassia scoparia | reverse complement strand
TKRAAAAARRAAAAAAARCTCCAATAAAAGAGGAGATAAATAGAATGRATTATTTGTCAAAAARAGTATCAATTAATYTAAAACTTTTACAAATTAAAAAYATTGGATAAGTTYAAAGAGGGAGAGAAAATAAATCCCTTYTCTCCCTCCCATTCCTTCCCCCAAATTTTTTCCCAAACAATAGAAATCATTCCCTCCCCAAAATCAACGATTTAGTGTTCAAATGAAAAGTTATTAGAGTATAGTAATGTTTGTTCTTCTATCGTTTTTTCAATGTAAGACAACTTGTATTTGTTACATGATAACATTTTACATGTTATAGTATAATAACATTTGTAATGTTTTTTGACTTTCGGTTAAATTAGACGCACAATATAATGCAACATATTGAGTATTTATGTACATACCTTTTGAATAAATAAAGTCATACTCGCTTTCAAATATTTATGAGAGGTATTTAATTTCAAAATAAAAAAGTGAAACAAGTAAAGTATTTGATTAATTTTAATTGCATGTGATATTAGGTAAACCGGAGTACATAAATAACCTTTTTTGTGTGTGTATAAAAATATACAATTGATACTTTAATTTAACTTTTATACTCCCTCCATTCTATTAAATTTATGTCATAATGAATAGTGAGAATTGTTCATTAATAGTGAGAATCTTTTAAATTCTCGTCAATATGTAAGAATGGATAGAGTCAATCGTGGTCTTATTAGAATCGTATTAACAAGTAGTTTATTAAAATCCAATTTTTTATAATTTTTACTCATGTATAATTAAAGATATATCATTTGTAAATTGTGAATTGACAAACGTGTAAAGTAGAAGTGACAGAAATTTAGTGGAACGGATGGAGTACACGACATACTACATATGTATGTATTGGAATCAAAGTAACTAAAAACGATGCAAAATGAGTTGAACTAAATTGAAAATTTTTCAATGGAATTGGACTTAAAATAAGACTAAATTAAATCAACAACGACCATATTTAAAATAACAAATTATTTATCTAGTTAACTATATGTATTTTTTTACTACAAAGATTATAAGTTTTATAACTATTTTTCTTTAAGCGAAGGAACTACTACATTCACTTCAAAATGTGGTATCGCTAAGATGGTGAAAAGGCACGCTATTTCCCAAGTTTCTAATTACTTACCTTGGCTACCTATCAATTTGTATATTTTTGTACAAGCTAAGCTATGAAAACGCGTGAATATGTGACAATTATATAAGGCATGTACTCTGTACTATACTCCTATTAATGTGTATAAAGTATAATATAGGATTAAGAAATGAGCCATTTTATTTTTTAATACAGAGTACAGTACATGAAAAGAACATTTCAACACAATATGCATTTGATCACAGTAATTTAAAAGAACCCCTTTTTTTTAACTCTCGTGATGGTAAGAAAACTGTACACAAAATATATATAATTCGATCAAATTCTTCTCTTGTATATGTAAAGTTTAGTAAATCAATTGCATCAAAATATTAAACTATGAAGTGATTTGTCAATGGACCATCTTAACCTAATGTTTAAGTTGACGTTGAGGTTCGTGATCAATATTATACTCTATTCACGCCTCTTGTGCAAAAGTCTCTTATACTTAGAGCGTGAATGCACCACAGACGTCCCTCGTACAAGATGCTTAATATTCCACCTATAACTATCACAACTTCACAAGTACTCCCGTTCCTACTTGCATTGCATCACTCTAGGTTCTCTAGCTTGTGATTGACGAATTGTTTAAAGTATACCTGGCAAAAACAAACCGACTCAATTTTGACCTGGAAACCGACCCGGAAAAGTTGGTTGTCAATGAACAAGAAGATTTGACCGAAACCCGTTTTTTGACCGGACCCGTCAACTTGTTTTAGAATGCTGACGACCTGTTACCAGCCTGACCGACCGATTTGACCGATTATCTTAGTATAATTACTTATAAATGTGTTTAATATGTACAAATCACAAATATTAGTCAAAGTAATAATGTAAATATTGCAAAAGTTCACTTGTTGCAATAAAAAAGAAGCAGAATGTGTAGTTTCGATAAAAAATTACTAGTGATATGATCAAATTATGCATTTTTTACCTTTTGAAACCCTAATCATCTTTTGCAAATATAATATTTATTGATTCGGACAATATAGGTTTAATGAATAATTTCTACTTAGTTTAGTCACATTATACATTTTAATGCCTAAAAACCTTATAATTGATCTTAATTTTTGCGAAACATCGAAAGAAAAAAAAAGGCGCTAAAAAAACTTGGCCGACGACCGACCTGTTACCGAAACATTGGGTCAATGAACAAAAGAAATTCGATCCGTTACCGAAAAATGACCGACCTGTAAATGCCCGAACGGACATTGACCGACGATACCGACCTGACCGATCGATTGCCAGTGGTATATTAGAGTGAACAAATATTGGACGTGGACATAAAAATGTATAATAATGCATCAAATGAAGTGCATCCACACACAGTGTACACTCACTGACTCCGAATTCCACACACAATATAATGAAATTATGAAAAACACCAGCAACTTATTATCCGTCTTTTTGTTGCGCACTGCATTGAACATTTATTTTTCTAACTAAAATGAAATGATTGTCATTTAACTTCATCAAGTTATTGTTTGAAAGTGTTCAGAATTAGTTAAGCTTCAACCAACATTATGTTCCATTGTCCATCATACATGATTAACCTCGAATGTTCATCGTACAAGTTTAAATTTCAATCCCGTCAGCTATGTTTAAATTGGATCCAAATGAGTTTGGACTACAGTAGATTAAAGCTTATTCTCGTCATATTTAGATAAGTTTCAAGTAAAAATAAGTTTTGTTAAAAAAAAAAGCAATGAATAAAAGTAACAATTATACATTTTGCTTAATTTTGCTAAAAAAAAGCTAATGGTAGATTAGGAAAGAATTAGTGGGTGATCCCAAATAAATAGGAGGGAAAGAAATTGTAGAAAAAAAACAAAAGGTTGGTAAGCAATTTAGACTACTTTTTTCAATTAATTTTATATTAGAGCGTTGATTGGGATCAAAATAGAAAAGTACACAATTGTTACAATTCTGTTACACTCCCAAAAAGACAATTTATTGTTGCTTATATTTCATTACGGAGGAAGTATATCTATATTTATATGTAAATAAATACTTCAATTCAAATAGTCACTCTGCAAAATACATACACTAAAAAAAAACTAATCCGTACTACTTCTCCGTTTTTTTAGATGACCCACTTTGGGTTTGGGTTTTTGAGGCAAAATATTGGTGTAAGTGATAGGTGAGTAGATGGTAATTTAATAAAGTATGTGGACCCATAGATGAGAGAGATAGAGAGAAAGAGATTGTTGACCCCAAAAAGTAGAAAGTAAGTGGATTATATGATAATTTATGTGGACCTCATGTCTTGAAAGGGAAAAATCAAAATGGGACAAGTATTTCTAAATTTCCTAAATAGAATTGGTCATCAATAAAAAATGGAGGAAGTATGAAAATGTTGGATAAATGCTAATCACTAATCAACACTAATAATAAGTCAACATAGTTCAGATCAAAACAGGATGCGATGAAAATTTACACATGCATTTTATTTTAATTTGTGAGAGGGACATGACTATTAGACGTAATAACCTAAATTATTTACACTCTATGTGATAGAGAATATATTTTTTTTACACAAAACTAAAAGATTTCATTAAATTGGAGAAGTCAAACGACATTTACAATTCAATTCCGTAGAAACTAATTGACAAGTACAAATATATCTATTCGAAAGACTACATACATCGTATGATTGTTCAAGTATCTGAATCAATAAAGCCTTAAAGGAAATTTTCATCCGAATCAATACTCTATGTCTCTATGTGAGTTTGCGCACATTCGGCATAATAACATATGTAGAAGTAATTGGATAACCATGCTTGCAGAGTCAATTAGACATCCCCAACAATCGAACTGAAGCAGTCGGACCTTCACAATTAAAGAAACCCATAACACACTATCTAAAAAACCTAACTCCGTAGATTAAGATCTGGGAAGACAACACAAACAAAAAAAGAACTAAACAAAACTAGAAAACACCACAAGGGGCAAATTTATTAAACAAAAATACCCAAAAGACGTAGTATCCAAATAAACTATCGCACGTAAGGGTCGCTCAACTCCGTCAAGAGAAAACAAGATAGTAAAACTCCTCTCTCCAAACAAAAGTCGTGATTCAGGCAATACCCAAGTCTAAGAACCGTTCCAAATCCAAGAACAGACCAAACCCAGTTAACACCTCCAGAATTTTGACTTGTGAAGGCCTGAGTCCCACCACCGATCTCTCGCAAATAAGATGACAACCTAACACATCAATAGGTGATGAATACCCACACAACTCGAAGGGCGGAAACTCATAAACAACTGAAAAGACAAACAAAAAAACTAAAACTAAATTATAAAACCTTATGTTGAAGCTGAACAACTGATACCAAAGGACGTAAGTCCGATTTTCCTAATAGGAAGAGAATAACGTCATCTATTCGATTTAACCCTTTATGTCCACAACTAAATTAATCCAACCAAGATCTCAAACACCAAAATACCCGATCTTGATGGAAGACCCGTACAGAAGATCGACCCGCTAAGCGGAACAATCTACGAGTTAGGACAAGAAAAGCGAATCCCGCAAAATGCCAGTGCAAGTTGTAGCCTAACAAGAGGGAAAACAGGGTGGATGACTTGCAGGCAAGGAGGGTTGTGGCCCTATATCGCCGACGAGCCCCCCTACARGTCAAAAGAGAGGAAAAAACAAAAGGAGAGAAAAGCGAAGGAGGTGAGAGTATGTGATAGAGAATATCAATATAATATAAAGTATATCTTGTATTTACAAAATATGCTTTATTTTGAAAAGAAAACGAATGTAAACAAAATCTATAAGAAATTTTTTTATTGATTTTATGCAATCACATGAAAACCAAATTATGGTCCGTTCTTTAACTGAAATCAACTGAACTGAACTAAACTGAATTTAACGGAGCTGAATTGAAATGAAATATTTAACTTTAGATTAATATTAATCTTGGTAAAATATAACTATCTAACTATATAATAATGAGACTAATATTTAACTGTTATTTAACAATATATATTTGGATTATTAATGTTTAACTTTGGATTTAATAATACGGAATATATCTTTGGATTAATATTTAACTTTATATTTAACTCTCTATAACTATATACTATCAAATTAACTCAAAAGTCTCTCGCTAGGGGAGCTTTATGTCCCTCTCGAGGAGGGTTTTGTTTAGTCCCCTCGAGGGTTGTTTTCGCTTTGCCGCTCCGTTTTGCTCCTCGCTCCTCTCTCCCTCCCGGTCACCGGGGACTCACTGGTTAGCATCTGTGCCACCAATGAGTCCCTCTTCCCCCTTTTTTTTCTTTTGCTTTTTGTTTGGTGTCGCGTACTCGTTTGGGTGTTTTTGGGTAGGGTGTCTCCTTTTCTTCTCTCTTCTAGGGATGGTTGGTTTAGGGCTTCGTGACTGCTGGGATGGTGCGAGTAGGCCTTCTCATGGTCCTTTCCCGATCGGCCTACCCCTAAAGGATTGTGGTTGGGTGGTGTTGTGTGTAAGGGCGCTTGCAATGAGTACTAGGGTTAATGTTTCGGCTCACATCTTAAGTCTTTGTTCGTTTATTGGGTCAATAAGTGAGCCTATCTTTATCCTCTATTATCATTCGACTGTTGGTGGTAGTCTTTGGTCGGCGGTGACCGCTTTGTCGTTGTTTGCAGATTTGTCGTTTTTGGGTGATTATCTTCTAGTGCGATTGAATCGAGTTGCTTGCGGTGAGGCTTTGGATGGATTATTCATAGCTAGGGATTCGATAAAGGGTTAGGTCTTGGTGCGAGGAACAAGGTTCGACTGTTTGGCGGCGCTTGTGGTCGGGGCTTCGTTGGCGGCTGTTTGATTTGGGGGGGTCGTATTATATTAGGGTTTGTTTTTTTAGAGACAAAAAGATGAATTTGCTCCAAGCAGATCTATTATACAGAGCAGTTGCTTATACTATAATTTCTACAGCACCGTGGGTGAAGAATTTGAGTAAAGATGCATCGACATCGAAGATTTCACATGTTCTCAAGCTTGAGAATACCGTTGTGATGATGAGCGTGGATAGAAGCAGTTTTAGGAATTGTGGCTATAGTTTCTGTATCTATATTTTAGGTTTTTCTGAATTACGCTTCAATATTGATGTATATACCGAGATGACTTTTATTTAATCGAATTTATCTTTCCTCATAAAAAAACTATGTACTAAAACAAAATAATGTTGATGTAATGATGACATCATCTTGTCCACGTGTCAACCACATATCGCACGCTGATGCAATGATTATATCATCAAGTCCACGTGTCAACTTCACATCGCACGGATGATGTCAGCAGTTCATTATTTTTTTCAAAAAAAATTGAATAAAATAAAATAAAATATTAAATATAAATATAAATATAAATTTGAATACATTACAATAATTTTATAAAATAAACACTTTAATTACATTGAATTTTTTTAAAAAAACCTTCTAGAAACTACTTATGCACGTAACAATTTCCAACAGGATTTTTTATATACTAAAGATAATTTAAATGAATTACAAAGTAATCTGTAGATAAGATAATTGCGTTTAACATAACTCTACATAAACATTAAATTAAATAAACTATTTAATTTTTAAATTTAAATACATTACAAAATTAAATTATCTATTTCTGATTAACCTCATATAAACATACTACATTACAACGAGTACAGAATCTAACAAACCTAAATAAGTTATATTTAAAATTTATATATACTACAAAATTAAATTAAATTTACAAAATCTTCTAGAACTACAATGATAATTTAAATGCATTACAAAATTAAGTTAAATTATGTATGGAGTACATCAGATGAAACTCATATAAACAAATAAACTTCATACAAACATACAGTAGTATACTCCGTATAACAAACCTAAAAAATTTCATATTAAATTTAATACACTACAAAATTAAATTAAATTTAAAAACCTTCTAGAAACTATATACGTACTAAAGCAGAATGGTGTTGATGCAATAATTACATCATCATGTCCACGTGTCAACTCACATCGCACGCTGATGCAATGATAACACCATCAAGTTTACGTGTCAACCTCACATCACATAGATGATGTCAGCAATTCATTTTTTTAAAAAATTGAATTACATTAAATAAACTATTAAATTTAAATTTAAATACATCGCAATAATTTTTTGAAAAAAACACTTAAACAACATTTAATTTTAAAAAAACCTTCTAGAAACTACTTATGGAACGTAAACATTTCAAACAAGATTTTTTATATACTAATGATAATTTAAATGCATTACAAAATAATCCGTAGATAAGATAATTGTATTTAACGTAGCTCTACATAAAATATTAAATTAAAAAATAAACTATTTAATTTCTAAATTTAAATACATTACAAAATTAAATTATCTTTTTCAGATAAATCTCATATAAACATACTATGAGTACTGATGTGGCACGGAAATCCTTGCCACGTGTTCTTCAAATATTGGGTCAAACGATCCACATGACAAACGCTACAGATTAAATTAACCGAACCAAAACGGGACGGAGAACCGACGTTTCTACACCGAAATGGTAGTAAGAACGCTCGGAAGCACGGATGAATGACAAGTGTCACTCATCCAAGTGGTGCCTTGGTTTTTGAGGATTGCCTATAAATATCCCGAAAAACCAAGGAAAACACACACTTTTTCCATAGCATTTATTGCATAACAACCAACTACTTGAGAGCATCTCTCTCTACTTTCTCTCTCTAGCTTGACACTTTATTCCCTAAACTCCATACTTAAGGGAGATAATCAAATAGGATTATCTCTCTTTGTGCAGTGCCAGACAAGCTTTCCGAGTCAGGAGGTCAGAATAGCCAGGATTCAGTCAACGTGCAATAGAATGTCAACTCTCCCGAGGTAGCATTGACGGGAAGCCTCCACCCTTCTCTCAACCCCAAAACTAGGAAATATTGTAGCTAGGCCATGTCATCCCCGAATTACTTGCTACAACAAGTACAGTATATAAAAAACCTAAATAACTTCATATTTAACATTTATATACACAAAATTAAATTAATTTAAAATTCTTTTAGAACTACAAAGATAAATTAAATGCATTACAAAATAAATTAAATTATGTACGAAGTACAATAGATGAACCTCATATAACATACAGCAGTATACTCCGTATAACAAACCTAAAAATTTCATATTAAATTTAAATACACTACAAAGTTAAAGTAAATTTAAAAACTTTCTAGAAATTACAAAGATAATTAATACATTAGAAAATTAAATTAAATTATGTACTGGTACATCTGATAAACCTCACATAAACAAACTAGATAAAAACTCTAAATAAGCTAATCGAATTTTACCTAACAACTAGATAAGATAAAATAATTGCTTTTCACGTAGATCTACATTTTTTTAGGAGTCACATAAATCTACATAAAAAATTATTAAATAAAATACTCTGTATTAAGTTTAAATTTAAAAATATTACAAATTATATTTTAAAACCTAGCTTTAAGACTACAAGAAATGACATTTCACGTAATCTAAGTAAAAAAACAATTTAAATAAACTATTAAATCAAGAATATAAGATAAACCTCCTAGAATATTGAATTTTTCGTAGCAAATACAAATCTTCACTTAATCTTTTCTTATATCATTCTATATAAACAACTTAAAACATAGTCACTCAACCTGCTTATATTTCACTCTTCAACTTCGTGTGTTTTATCATTCTAAGTACACTACCTAAAACAGTTACAAGTAACAATCAAAATAAAAATCTAAACTTTATTAGAATATCATAATATTTCATACTAATTAGTAAATATCGCGCATCGCACAAGTTTTAAACTAGTTATTAATATTAGAGTGAATCTTTGGTCAATATTTAACTATTAATTTAGTTTAATATTATTAAACTTGGCATTACTATTTTACTATTACTAATATATATTTTTGGATTAATATTTACTATTTTAATATATTGATTAATAATTATATACTTGAAAGTTGGGATTAATGATATTAAACAGAAATGTTTAACTTAGATTAATACAATAATAATATATTATTATTATTATCATTATCATCATTATCGTTAATAACAAATTAGTTAACAAAATAAATAAGTTGAACTGATTGAAGTGAACTAAAATTAAGTTGATCTGAAGTAAAAGCTCTGACCAAAGTATGGCTCAAGTAAAAACTAGTTTGCGGTTATAACTGTACTAGACTCGCAACAAATTTTTTTGCTCCACCAAGACCACTTATTTGCTCATTCATTCAATCATTCCAATTACTAGTCAATAGTCAGTAGTCACTAGTCACCGACTCACCGTATACCTAACTTAGTTTGTATATAATCCTATTTTATCATATTTATCCACTTTCATCCATAATCGATCTCTATAATGGAGAATCCAATCTAGATAATTGAATTAATAATGTGACAAAGCTTCAATGGGCTTACATCTTAATACATATACAATTGTCAAAACATTAAGAGCAATATAATCCTCAAAAGTTATCATATGCTAATCATAATCTTCTAAAAATTCTATATTTGATAATGAAATGTTCTTATTAGGGTGTTTGTCCTTGTTGGTTCCTAAATGTTGAATTGGTTGGATTACTTGGCTCATTTGACTGATTGGTGGTTGGTGGTTGCTTTAAAAAAAACATGTTTGACAAATTTAGTTGTTGGCTTATGTGGTGTAAAATTACATTTATGGACATCAATATTTTATTCCACTTATACTGTTTCTTATTTCATATTAATAAGTTTTAATCACGGGCGATGTCTGTGTAACCCGTGTTAATAATATGATGTTTAACCGGAGTACAATTTCCTACTCGTACAAAAATTCAAAATAATTAAAAAAATTATGAAGTCTTAGAGAAAAAATTACTTATTCAGTTTCATTTTACTCGCAACTTTTATTTTGACATGTTTTTTAAGGAAGAGATTTAGGTGTGTAAACGAGCAAATTAGGTAAAATAATTTTAACACTAGTAAGATATAATCTCATTCTTTCTTGTGTTCAAATTATTTTACCTAATGTGTTCGTTTACACGTTTAAATTTCTCCTTAAGTATGCCAAAATTAAAAGAAAGTTCCGAGTAAAATGAAACGGATGAAGTAGAAGTCAATTGTATACAAATGKTCCTTTTAGATTCAAACTTACTAGTTACTACTATATAAAATTGATTTAGTATTATTGTAAGTGGTCTCTAAAATTATTTTGCAACTATTATTTATTTTATTTTATTGATTTAGAAAACCACGCACTGTCTCACTTTGTGAGTGGCTTATCGCATATACAACGACATACCCAACATTCGGCGAAGTGTCAAATGTCATATGCTGTTAATACATTGTACGACAAAAGTAGTTCTTGGTTTCACTTTTGAACCCACTATTTGTTCATTTCATTAATTTACATTACACTTTGACCGACTTGTGAGTTGAAATATTCAACAACACCTAATCTACTGGGTTGCTAAACTATGCTTAAACTTCACAAAATAAAATTCCCTCTTTTTTGGTTGGATCAGCTCAACAATCATAATCCAGTAGTGCAACTTGTAAGAGGGTAAAGACCAGGTTGCTAGCTTTTTGTGTTGCATGTGGATGTGGTAGCATCTGATTACAAATCATTACATCGATGAGGTCTTTATTTAGTGGTAAAATGTGGTATGTGTTACATAGATCACAGGTTCCAATCTCTACCTTATCTCGTGTAATCATATCACCTTACTACCTTAGTGTCTAATTTACATTTTTTTAATAAAACACAACAAATTGAATACTATTGCATGTATTATGTCTGTTTGACATTTTGTTGATTTGTCACGTGTTTCCTAAAGACGTGAGTAAATTAGAACTTCGTAAAATAGAATATGTTGTGAGTAAAAAGAAAAGGAATGGTGTATTTGAAGTGTTGAATGAAATTGGATAGTCTTCTCCGGCTGACACTAGTACAAAACATCTATTCGACCTTGAGCATATGACGCAAATAGAGAAAATTTTATCTATTTGCGTCGCACTTTGTATAAGGGTGCGACGCAAATAGCTAATAAGCTGGGAGGAAAAATATGTAGATCTATTTGCGTCGCACTTTAATCGAAGGTGCGATGCCAATAGGTTATTTATTTGTGTCGGTGTTTATAGAGTGCGACGCAAATAGACATAGATCATGATCTGAATTAGTTATTTGCGTCACACCCTTTTAAGGTGCGACACAAATAGCTTTTGCTGCATTAAGTCGCCTAAATAGAATTCCCTAATTCATTATTACTTGTTATTCGAACAACCACATTTCTCTCTCTCGACTACTTCTGAGTCTTCTTCAACCTTCAAAAAAAAAAAAAAAACCAAAAATCAATTCCAGCAACAATTTCGAAGCCCTACCCATTTTGAAAAACCTAATTTGAAATTTAATTTGAAAAACCCCAATTCGATATCTATTCAACCATAATTCGCCAGCCAAGCAAAAGCCCTAATCATGTTCACGAGCAAGCCCTGATCGTGAGCAATTAGTTCGCCAATGCACTTGCAATCAGATCAAAGAGGAGAAGAAGATTAAACTAAAAAAAACAAGATGAGTCCAGGAGCAGCGTGGCAGCAAGGGGAAAACGAAAGGAACCTGTTAGCTCGTGACTCTCATTTCTTTAAAAGTTCAATTTCGATTTTGTAGTCGCAAATGACTCAAATAAAGTCGCAATTTCATGTGATAGGAACCATTCGCCCTTACGTTAAAAAAGTCTTTCTCTCACTAGAATATTTGTTTGTGTCACTTAACTTCACCGACCACCGTGAACACCACCGACAACCACGTTTGACACATTAGCACCGCGCGCTAATTGTCTGGAAATTACACCGGAGCACATCGCATTAATCAATGGGAGATGAACAAGAGGTACATTTCTCGCCTCGCCCCAGTTTTTGGCCTGACCAAGCCCTCTTGCCCAAAATAGGCGAGAGGCCCATGGCAGCTCGCCCAATACAGGCGAGAGTAACCATGGTTTGGCCGTCGTGTTTTAGGCAAGTGACCATGGTCACTCCCGCCTGTTTTGGCGAGTGGCCATAAGTGTAATCTTATAGGGCAAATAAAACTTTAAAAACAATTATTCTTACGTCACTTAGTTTAATTTTCCTCACATAAAGTGTTGATTATATCAAGCCTGCTTCCCATGGTTCCAGCATTCTTGCTGCCCAAGTCACAACAAGTCTCCTCAAGATGCCATCCTTATCCAAGCTGCATCTGGCTCAGACACCAAGGCTTCCTCGCTTCTAGTTGCTTCTAGAAGTATTAGTCCGATATTATTTGTCCACCTCAGCATCAGTTTGTAACAAACTTTTAATTTTGTTATAACAAACTTTAGGAGGGAATCTTTTTCTGGTTATCTTAGGAAGCTAAGCTTTGTCACTGTATATTATTGTACTCTGTATCATTTTCATTTCTCAACAATGATGATCTCCTTTCTTTCTTCTCTCACTAAATTCTTCAATTCTTCTCACTCTAAATCTTGTTCTCTGTTTCTTCTATGCAATTACACAACATCTTGTTGATTCAATATGTGATGCAACTCTGATTTTACATGTATCAGAGCAAGATCTCGATTATTCTCATTGTAGTGCAGCTGTTCGTCCATTTGCGTGAAAGATTATTCAATTTTGGATTCTTCTGTTTTGACTTTCTCTGGTGTGATATTTCTTAATCTTAGTTTGTTTGTTGAATTTATCTTCTGCAATTTTCTGGCATATAATCCTTGATATTTCCTTCTTTCTGATTCTATTTGTTTCCTTTGTTTTTGATTGTTATTTCTCTCTGATTTCATATTCGATTTTTCCTTATTCTTGTGTGATCAATTTTTGCAACTTTCTTTTCTGCTCCATTTCTTGTTGCATATTCGATTAATTGATCATATTCAGTTCTTGTTTCAATTCATTCAAATCTTCAATATCTTTTGTTTTAACTTCCTATTTCTACTTTAGCTTCATATCTCATTCTTTCTTTCACAAAATTACTCTTAAAATCACACCATGCCTTCAACTCCTGAAAATGAAACCATCGCACTAATACCGATGTTGCTGCTAATCCCAACTCTCCTTATTACTTGCATCCAAGTGATGCTATTTTATGTACTTGTTCCTACACCTTTCAATGGATCACACTTCAATGATTGGCGTCGTTCAGTAATGTTCATATTTGTCAGCTAAAAACAAGTTAGGTTTTGTTGATGGTTCTATTGAACAACCTGCTCAAACTTCATCTACTTTTGCTGCTTGGACTCGAGTCAATAGTACTCTTCTTACATGGTTTATGAAGGTGTTAGATCCTACCATTGCACGTAGTGTTTTGCATTTTCCTACTGCTGAGGCAATATGGAAGAWTCTCCAGGAAAGATTTGGTCAATCTTCTGGTACTCAAGTCTATTCCATCTTTCAACAGTTAGTTGACATTGATTAAGGAACTGATTCAGTTTCAGAATTTTTTACTAAAATGAAAATTCTCTGGGATGAACAAGATGCAATGCAACCTTTGCCTACTTGTGTTTGCAATGGCTGCACCTGTAGAATCACTCACAAATTGCTCAAGTTGCAAGATCMGCAGAGGTTGACTATTTTTCTGATGAAACTCAATCCTAGTTTCAAGCAAGTGAGATCCAACTTGTTAATGCAGTATCCTCTTCCAGACATCAATCATGCATATAGRTTGATTATGSAAGAAGAGCAACACAAGTATTTCACTAATACTCCTTCAACAGATTCTCAGGCTATGTATGCCAACAAGAAGCCTTTCACTRATTTTAGGCCTTCAACTAGCAACAGCTCACAGGTCTATAGACCTCCTYAATTCAAAAATGACAAGAGATCTCCCTTGTTCTGCAACTACTGCAAGAAAACAGGTCACACAAAGGACAGATGCCATAAACTCCATGGTTATCCATCCAAGGCTTCCAATGCATCACAAGGAAGTTGGAAGGGCAAGTCTATTGCTGRCACTACACAAYATGATGATTCAAACAAAGATGAATACCTTTYTGCACACTCAGATACTAATTCATTCACCATTGAGCAGTATAATCAGCTTCTTTCTCTCATCAATCAACACAAATMAGCTGATCYTCCTGCTTTGACAACTGAGACAAACAATGCTTGCTTCATGGCTGGTGAGTTTTGTATGTTATCATCTTCAAATGTCATGTGGATTATTGATAGTGGTGCTATGACAGGCTTGTCGCGTACCTAT
>SNQN01003283.1:17707-56976 GCA_008642245.1 Bassia scoparia | reverse complement strand
AAAACGTCCTTATACTCCCTTAGTAAATCCTTGACTTCTTGCCCCAGTTTGTCATTCATGGCATCACCTACCTTAACCGTCCTACCTGGCAAGGTGGGATCTAACTCAAAATCCTCTTGTTGGCCTCCTGGCTCTGGCCGAGAGATAGAAGCAAACAAACCGTGGATGGCCATCATTTCTTGGTCTGTGCCATGGACCATCATTACTTRGCCAGACTTCCTCTTCTTAGTGACCCCTTGTTTCYAAGTCTCTAGCACGTCATTATCCTTGCCCCCAGCAAGTGGCTTGACGGTGGTGAGGTAGCACTCTCGAGCGACTTGCTGATCTCCATAAATTATGCCAACCTTGCACTTGTCGCTGATAAATTTCATCAACATTAAGTGTGTGACCACCACTGACTTCGAAGCATTGAGCGTTGGCCTGCCAATGATGACGTTGTAGGTTGTCATATTTTTAACCACCAGGAACTTGACTCGCAAGTGCCTACAAACGTTTTCTCGTCCAAGACGAAGGGTGAGAGTGACCACTCCCACTGGCTGAATGATACCACCACCAAACCCTATGATGGGATTATGGCATGGCACCAAATCATCATCATTATATTTCAGCTTCTGAAGGCACTCGAAGCTTATGATATCGGAGGAGTTTCCCGTGTCAATAAGAATGTGACGGACACGCTTATCCGCCACCTTCATCTCGACTACTAGAGGGTCATCATGGGGGGTGCTTACCTCCCCACGATCCTTCTCACAAATGAGAACGTCAGGGAACTTCTCCTCCTCCTCCTTGTCCAGGAGCATGACTTGTTTAGGAGTTCTGACGTAGTCCAGGTGACCCTTGGCAGTTGGGTCGCCTGCAGCGAAATCTCCGGAGATGTGTGGACGATTACGGGTCAAGAATGCTCCTCATGTGGGGCACCCTCCGTAGAGGGAGATTTCTTCAGAAATCTCTTTATAAATGTTTCTTTACCTTGCCTACGTGCGCCAGGCGATCAATGTTCGTTGCAAGTATAGCAATCATCGGTGATGTCTTGGCTCCTTGTGGATACTTGCAATATTTGGACTTGTCCTTCTTATCCATCTCTGTTTTGATTGGAGGAGGATCGTCGATGTGGACGTCTCGGCTTACCTCCTTGTAGACTGGAAGAGATCTTTAGTTGTATTCAACCATAGGGGTGTAGCTGAACTTTCTCTTCTTCTCGGCCGACCCTTTTGGGTATGTTCTCTCCTCCTCAAATGTTCAGTGTGCCAGACCTTTTTTTGTCAGACCACCGCTTCGGTGTGCTTGGTTGCTTTGATGTTTGGAGGAGGGGAGAGTTACCTTTTCCCTTAGCTTCTTTGACCAACAACAGACCTCTTCAGGGTGGATCCATGCTTCAGCCTCCCTCATCATTCTCGTTCAACGTCTCCAACTCTTTGCCTTACCATTTGGACTTGAATGGACTGTCCTCATTACCAGCGCACGATAGAAATTGTCCAGGATCACCCGGTCTGGCAAGTCTGGAATTTGGAGAGTTTGGTTGTATAAGCGTTTAACATAGCTCCTCAAACTCTCATTTGGCCGTTGTTGGATCACTACCAAGTGTAGGCTACTTTTCTGCTCCTGGCGATGCGCCATGAATGATGAGTGAAAAGAACAGCTAGTTCATTGAAGTTGTGGATAGAACCCGTTGGTGGTGAGAAAGTGGAATAAGAGTAGGGGACATTGTTCGCCAATCGAGGTCCGAGTGGGTGGCTAGCTTGTGCACACCTCAAGTATAAGAGTAATTGAAAATGCTTACACCAGTCGCATCGTCGGCCTGGGTGGTTAGCTAAGATGCTTGTACATTGCTAGATGATCATCTGGGTCTGTAGTTCCATCATAAGCATCAATAGATGGAAACTTGATCTTCTGGGACTCAGCGTATGCCATGAGGATGAAGGAGAGAAAGGGTTCTTGTTAGTTAGGGAAAGTGCTTGCATTCCCCTAGTCACCCGTGCGTATGTGTTGACCATGACCGCACACTATCCAGGTGAGCACTCGCTTTGGTGAAGCACCCCCCACGTTGGTGATCTAACCTTAGGGCTCATGTCGATGCGATGCGGGGGTGGCCTGGCCAAATGTGCTTTGAGCTGACATGTGTGTTCTAAAAGAAACGATGGGAAGGGTCCGTACACACTGGGGTGGAAACAGTCAAAGAATGATGTTCATCATACTAGCGGCTTGCTTAAGCCTCTCAGTTCTCTCTTGTCCGGATCAGCCTGGCATCCTGGTTCGTTCCCTCTTGATCTCGATGATCTTTCGAGCATCCCAGGGAGGAAGCTTCACGGTCATGCTTCCTCTTTTCAATAAGAGTCTGACGTCTTCTGCTCCTCGCGAGAGAAACGTCATCCTGCTTACCATAGGCTTCATCGAACTATAAGGAGCCACCTTGGCAAAGGTGCCTTGGTGGCAGTTGTTGCTGTGTTGGCAGGATTAGAAGTGCTACCGGTACCTCTGGCCTGGCTCTTTCTCGTTCAAGAGGAATGTGCTTAGTTGAAACAAATTTGCCTTTTCGGCGTTGGATTTTTACCTTTGATGTCCTGAGCTTGGGGATGGTGGGAGTGTTGTTCCAAAGTTGGGACTTGGCAGGAGCTTCACTGCAGTTCCCTTAGACTTGCTGCCTGCAAGGCTTTCAGGCGGGCATTCTCCGCTTAGAGAGCGTCAAGTCTACTCTTCAACTCGTCCTGTTGGGAAAACGAGCCATATCTCGTCACTCCTTGGAAATTTCATCCTTGAGAGTATCATGTGAACGTTACCTACTATCCAGTCCTAAAAGGCGACAGGTCAGTGTTGTCTCTAAGGCCACTTGGAAAGTGGAGTGATCGGCGTTCGTTCTGTCATTGGGGTTACTATCCTTCTCTGAAGATGGAGGTGTGATCGGTCCTTTGGTGTTTATGGTCATCTCCTGAAGCCATTCTGATGCTCCCCACAGACGGCGCGCAAATGTTTGTAGCAAGTAAACGGGGATGACGTGTCAGCTACAGATTTCCCTAGCTTCTTTGGGTTGAGAGAGGGGTGGAGGCTTCCCTTCAATGCTACCTCTGGAGAGCTGACCTTCTCTTGCACATTGACGTTCTCTGGCAATTCTCCGTGCTCCTAGCCACCAATGTTTGCCTCTTGCTCCTAGCTCGCGATAAAAGCTTGGCCAGGGCACCTGCACAAAGGAGAATAATCCTATTTGGATTATCTCCCCTCCGATGCTTAAGTAAGTATGGAGTTAGGGAAGTAAAAGTGTCAAACTAGAGAGAGAAAGTAGTGAGAGATATTCTCAAGTAGTTGGAAGTTGCGCAATAAATGCTATGGGAAAAGTGTGTGTTTTCCTTGGTTTTTCGGGGTATTTATAGGCAYTCCCTCAAAAACCAAGGCATCCCTTGGATGGGTGACACTTGTCATCCATTCATGCTTCCGAGCGTTCCTTACTGCCATTTCAGTGTAGAAACGTCGGTTCTCCGTCCCGTTTCAGTTCGGATTAATTTAATCTGTAGCGTTTGCCACGTGGATCATTTCGACCCAATATTTGAAGGACACGTGGGCAAGGAAAATCTRATTAAAAGTTCACCGAACGCATTGTATGCTTACAAAACTAGTATTGTAGATTCGTACAAGGGAATATTTAATTTACTTATTTTGTAATATATGGTACTCGGCCTAATATTTACATATGTTTTGACTTTTTATTTATGATATCTATTTGAGCTATATAAGAGMTTGTTTAGTTCTATGTTAATAGACACAAGTATTATTTGATTAGAGGTTAGAAAAGGAGATGTCATTGAAAAATTGTATTTAAATTTAAAAAGTTATTCAGAACCAACTAGATCAGATTCAAGATAATTTTGAACTTGACTWAGATTGAAAATTCAAATCCAAATATTTGCGGATGGACTTGGACTTGACAAGGTTCAATCCAGTTCATCCAATTTTCTCTTTTATCTAGATCAKACCGTCACAAATAGTATGGRTGTATGGACATATGGTCTTAAACTATGGAGTAGCATATTGGGCTAACATTTATACGATCATGACCTAATGGATATCGATATCTTATATATAATTGTCGGATTGTAAATAAGTGAATAAATGTAAGTGGTAAGTTAGAGCAAGTTTTTAACTTTATACCAATACAAAATAAAATCACATGGTATGACTTTTCTTTTTTATTTGAGTTAGATAAATTGACTATGAACTAGCATTGGATAGGTTAATTAGTAGAGCGCACCAACACATTAGATGGTTACAACCTACAAAATCCCCAACATATATTGTTGGGACGAGGTGTTACTACACTGATTCAATAGGTTACCAACTTTCTCCCAAAATGATGGTTTTGGCCCCTTAATAGGCTCTTTTGACATATTGAGCTCTATGGCTTAGTTTGTTGGAACTACTATCTTAGACTCTTTCAACATTATTATTCATGGCCCAAAAAGGTTTCATGAACTTTTTTTTTTTTTGGTGCTAAGAGAGCCACAAGAGCGGTAACGAAAATCGATCTCAGAATCTCCTGAAATCGGGAGGTAAGCTTTAACCGCTTGAGTTATCCCTCCCTCTCTTCACGAACTATTGTTAGGCAATACTTAAGTATGACCCAAAAAAAGATCATTCATGACCAAAACCACAGATAGTGAGAAAACCAACTACTCCGCATTTGTGTAAAATGGGTCATAAAATCGGTCCATTCAAACAATGACAACATTGACAAGTAACAAATTTTAACTTTCCAAAAGATATTAATTATTTTCACATTTAGATTTTGGGGTTTGTGGATGTAGACATTAGAGAGAGGAATGTTAAAAAGTGACCCCCATGACCTTACTCTKTCTTTTTCTTTGTTTTTAATTATTGCTGGTGATGGTTTATTGGTCTTAGTCTCATTGTGCATTTTCCTCCATGGTTTTGGCTCAAAWTACGTGGTTCTCGATTGAATAGTGGTACAGCCGCACAGGGATGAACATACCTCTAACAAAGTCTATTACAACTCAAAAATGAAGTTCAACAAATTCTTTTATAATCAAGAGGAGAATGCACGTTATAAGCTCAGCAGCATAAGGGCTAACTTAACAAAATTTGGGTTATGCATCAGACAAATTGTCAGACGTATACTTTGTTGGTTGGTTAATTGTTGCAAGCAGCAAGGGTTTAAGGTGGGTGAACCTAGGTTAAGTTGCTAACTTGTTTTTTCACCAGGGAAACAATCGAGGAAGGAAGATGACTTGATCATACTAATGGTAGCTGGAGCGTGGAAGAATAAGAGAACAAAAGGGAATAATCAATGAAAAGCTGTGTTCGGATGGGTGGCTTATAAGAATGGAGAAAAGATTGAAGAGTAATCGATCAAGTTTTTTGTTTCTTCTGAAGGCTACTCGGTTTACTTCAAACAGAATGAAACAAATCGTTCTTTGGAGAGACTCTTGGTTCAACCACAGATTCAGATATTGATTAGGATTTGCCAATAGGTCTTCTGTCAATTGCAGGAAAGTATGCACAGAAAGTACGTACAGAAGCAGTAGAAGAAAATCATAAGTCAGCAACTGAAGCAGTACAGAAAGCTGTAATTGTTCTATTTTCATCTGTCAAAAAAACAACATATTGTGCAAACAATTTAAGGAGACGCCATATAACTAGATTTGCTAAATCTTGTTTTACAGACTCACAGGCAAAAAATCATGTCGTATAAGATATGAGGTAGAAGACTTGCCAACAACCTCAAGATGACTCCTGCTGCAGACAGAATGTTAGGCTGTTAGCAGGAACTATAAGCGTGTACTATTTACTAAAACAATAGCATACAATTCTTTGTCATAGATCCAAAGTGATGAGTTGCCCCCCAAGACCCACGCCCTAAAAAAACAAAATTGGCGGCTGGAAGCAAGTGAATGATCTCATCATATTTTGTGAAGTCCAATGTTCAAGTCYGAGGATATCGAAACAAGAAGCGGCATTGTGGGATGCCATTCCGCCTTAAACACTCGTTTCTGATGCGCTTTCACGGATTGAGAAGGCTTGTGAGCGTTGTATCTGATATCAAACACATGAAACATTGGGTCTGCTGAACCTGAAGTAAGGTATAGTCCATCAGGAGACCAAGCCTGATTTATTAAAGCCGACTGTGATTCACTGCTCTCTTGCTTCCACCCAAATGCATGGAGTTCTGAATTCCTCAACCTAATATCAAATAGTCGAAGTTGCCTTTCAGGGGTCCTGAAACATTATGTATTAACTCGTAAGAACTAACAAATAAGATACAAAGTAATAAGTATCAAGAGAAAGAAACGAGTAATATAAATCCAACAATCAGGAAGCACGGTTTAAGAAGTCAAAAGGTACACAAATGCAGCACAGCATAAAGAACGATGGTTGCGGAACTAATTTACCCTGTCTGAACCATAAAAAGGTGGAAATCACATGGATTAGGTAGAACACTCATGCATTTGCTATCTATTTGATATTTGTAATCTGCTCTCCCAGCAAGCACGTCATATCCAAATATCCTCTTGTCTGCACCAGCAGACACTACCATTTGTTTGTGTCGCATCCCAGCAACTCCCATGACTGCAGAGGAATGTAGATTCCTATGCAGTGTCCTTGGTTTCCATGCATCACCTCCATCTTTCTCATTCCAAAATACGACAGCATGATCACTACCACCTGTTACAAAATAAGTATCATCCCAAGGCATGAATGTAATGCTATTGATGATGCCCTTAACATGTGGCTTCTCCTCCAAGAAAGATACACGAGCACGCTGCCAAAAACATTGAGAGTAAAAGTCAAGACATTCCTCAAATTTCAAAGTTGAAAACCATCTGAATGTCAGAAGTACTTTTCATGATACTAATTGCAGGGGGGGAAAAATCTAACACAATAAAATGAGGGGCATCAGTACCTGGCTTTTGTTCAAATTTAGCACAGATATCTGATTATCCCCACCATCAGCACTATATACAGCAAGAAGCCTATTGCCTTCAGGATGCCAGGCTATATCTTCAGGCCATCTTCTCTGTTTTGGAGATTGACATTCCGTGGAACTCAAAAGAGTTGCACCTGATCTAAATTGAATAAAAGCATGCAAACACACGTAAGGACCAGAAAATAATAGGCTTAGAAAAGSAATTAGAAAGACATCACATATCAGCATATCATTTCCCTTCAGTTAAAACTCAAAAAAGAGGCGGAGAGAAATAGAATTACATACTGACATTCTTAAGCATGGTAACATTAATCTCTTGTATTTATGACTCAATCAAATTCTCAAAGACATACTTAAAGAGAGAAATACTCGTGCATCACATTTTTTTTCAACACAAAAACTATACAAATTATTCAAAGCTCCTAGGAAAAGATTCAAATCAACACTGATGAGTATAAATGCTGACAATAAAACTGCAAGGAATCAATATAGTGGGGGGAAGGGTAGTTTAGGGAATTAATAATTAATTTGTTATTAGAAGCTTGTAGAAGCTCATAGGGATTAGTTATAGGTAATCTCTGTAAATAGAGCTAATTAGAAGAGAATAAGCATGTGGAAGGTAATTGAGTGAAAACTCTTGGTAGAATATGAACCTCTTGAAAGCTCATGTTTAGGAGAGAATGAAGTCTCTCAAATGCTTGATAACCATCTTAGTGTGTTTAGCTTCATCATTTCTTATATGCTCACCATTAGCCTTCATTAATCAACAATTATAGCCATTAATCTTCATTTTCAGCTCTTATATTACTGCTGCAAAGTGTCAGCCTTGTTAGTTCCTAACAAAAACATTGAGTAATCTTCCATAAAGATGGCAATACTTCACTTTGAGCAATCATACCTTTACTAATGTCTCAAACTCCATTTTTTAAAATTAAAAACACACACAGYGGTATTTCTAAGTCAAGGTAGAGAGAGGCCACTCGCATACAACTGCAATTTTCTTTCTTCGCATAAAGGAGTGGATAACCCTAAAAAAATTGAATGGAAGACAGGAAAATTAAGCAGAAAAATAAACGGAGCAGCAAGCAGATACATGTATTAGAAATCTCATCAGCATATCAGAGCTAGTTTGACAGCATTAACACTAATGAATTAATTCAAACACTATTACAAGAAAAGGCCAAGAAGAATCAGAATAAGAAACCAAAAAGAAGGAAATGGCTTTTTCAAAGAGTGAAACAAGTCCAAAATCCATGAACATACCAAAATTACTTTATCATACAAACATATTGACACTGCATAAACTGATAAAGTGAAGTACACAGCTTATCTATTGATGGATAATTGAAAATTCCACATCCGAATTTTTCTCATGAGATCATAAAATAACAAATTCAATTGTCAGTCAAAAATCAACACACAAGAAATTTAAAGTGGAAACAAACTAAGAGAATCTGATATACCCTTTCGCCTGGATCTGCCATAAGTGGACCATTCCATCTAGTGCACTGGACCATAAAAAAGAAACACAACGTGCAACTGTTAGCAATTGGTTTATAGTATTTCTTCTAAGGACAYTATAACTAACATTTATTTTCTCACAGGAAAAAGCAAGTTTAGAGCTACAATAACAATCACACGGAGCACCGAATGCTGATGGCTTGATATTTTAAATTCCAATACTAAAGATAAAGACCAGATAACAACTTCCTGACTCCAAGAACATATGTGACTCTTTCTATTTGTGTACAATTGAACAATATTTTAAACAGGCAATAGTTTAAGGCATGATCTTGTCATACCATCCCAAAAAATTAATCTGAAAGATTAGGCGCATGTTACACTGGTTTATCTTGATACTTATATTATCAAAAGGAAAATAAGACAAGCATTAATCTTACAGTTTTGATTTTGCTGTGCTTCCCTTTTGTGGGAGTATAGTGGAATGAACTGAAAATCCTTAACACTTTGTTTGGATACAAGGAAATGGAAAGAAAGGAAGTTGTTTGGGTAGTGGATTAGGAGAAGGAAAGGGAGGGAGAGGCCGAGAGGGAAAGCACAATCCCTCCAAATTAGGAGAAATTTAGCTGATTTGGCTGGAAAATGGGGCTCACCTTTCCCCTCCCTTTCTCCTCTTTATTTCCTTCCTTTGCTAACCATACAAAGCGTAAAAGCCAAGTTATCCAATAATCCTCATGGTTTCTAAATCTCTCTTGCACATGCAATCAGATTTTATTGCTCCTCTACACTTGAAATATTGCCATAAATAAATCTTAATGTTTGCACATATATCATGGAAGTATGAGGTATAAAGAGACAGCGCATAGTCCATAGAAGCAACTAAATGACTAGATCACTACCTCGTAATAAAGAGCTTATCAATCACAGGACATATGGTCAGACTTCTAAGCTTCCTTTTATGCTGACTGGAGATATGAGCACTCGCATAACACTGAATTATAGTTGGTGAAGAAGTGCTGCGCACTTTGGATACCAACTCTTTATGTTCTCTACTTTCTGTAAGAACCATCAATTAACAAAAATAAGACTTTCAGCATATGAAGTCAAACATGAAACAAATTCAACAACAGCATATGCTCCTAAAACACGCAATGAAAAACTAATAAATCCAGATTCTTACCAAGCTTCCTCTTTGCTCCTACATCATCAGGTGGTTTAGTGTCTTCTGATCTAGGGGTTCCATGAGATCTATCTCCTCTTGCCTTCATGGAACCATCATAGTGACTTGGTCTTGCCTTCATGGGACTATCGTACTGACTGGGTCTTGCCTTCGTAGGACTATCATGGCGACTGGATCTTGCCTTTGTAGGACTATCATGGCGACCGGGCCTTGTCTGAATGGGACTATCATGGCGATTGGGTCTTGCCTTAATGGGACTATCTTGGCGACTGGGTCTTGCCTTAATGGGACTATCTTGGCGACTAGGTCTTGTCCTAACAGGACTATCAGGGTGACTAGGTCTTGCCTTCACAGGACTATCATAGCGACTGGGTGAAGCTTTTGGACCAGCTTCATCCTCAGTGGTCCGGGAAGATCTTTGACTTACATTCGAAATCAAAAGTTGTGGTTTGGATTGCTGCTGGTGCTGAGAGGAACTCCCATTCACAGGACTTCTAGACTTGCGCTCCTTTCTCACCTCCTTTCTGGACCCAGGCACACAATTCCATTTCTTGTCACAGATTTTGCGGCGAACTTTAACCAATTTAGCCTGTGAATCATCTAACCTCTGTTCTGCTTGTTTAAGCTGCATGTTTTTAACCAACAATTTAACAAAAAAACTTACATTATCATCCGCACAATATGCCCCACGAGCCAGCAACTATGAAGTAAATTAGAGTCAAGTAAGAAGTAAATATGATACGATGTTTCATGAGGAAGAAAACAGGCTAATTACGCGAGTGCTTTCCGATGTCTCTTCTTGGCAAATAAATAGGGTTCCAATTCCCAAATTCTCACTCCCACCTAGATGATGACCAYCAGAGTCAAATATCCAATAACTTCCTTTCCCAATTTCCTAAAGCAACTTTACATCTTTCACATACATAGGCTACATTTGAGGTATTCCTTTTCTTTTCCATGAGTCACTACAATCCATTTTAATGTATCTTGTCTCAAGCTCTATGTCTATTGTTCTACTTCATTTCACAATGTTGTATATACGAGAAATTCCTTACTTGTAAAGATGTGCAAAAGCTCCAAAACACACACATTTTTACTTCTTTTTAAGGATTTGAAAAAAGAAAAGCATACAAAAAAGATCACTTTGATATCAGATTCAAACCATGCAAGAATTTGAAAAGAAATGAGTAGGATACTGTACTAGCAAAAGTCTCATTTTACTTTTGAACCAAATTAAGAATTTGAGATAACCTGGAAAGCAAAACCCTGAAAGTTCAATTTAATTTCTTCCCAGTGAGAGCTAATCAATCTTAAACTAAACTCCCACATTTCCTAATTAGTAAACCAAGCATCAAATCACCCATCTTCCAAAAACAAACAAACCCCAAAAGACACAAAATTTCCAATCAGCAAAAGCAAAAGAACATTTAGCAAAGCATTGAAAAGTAAAATTGTTTTTTTGGCAATTATGTTCTAGAATTATAGTTCCTCAACAAGAAACTAATCTGCAACCCACCAACCAACAAACTGTAATTCTAAAGTTGCTCCTTTTACCAACTTAAACAGTAACTAATGCAACTTTTGCAAACCCAGTTTGAGAAAATTCAACCTAATAATCAAAAGTTCTGAAATCCAAAAGGCTCAAACCCGTATTTCTATTACAATTACAAGTTCAAAATTTTACCCACTCACACGGTAAACTAATGCGAGTTTAGCATACCCATTTCAAAAACAATCATACCCTAATAACCAAACTCATCAATAAATCCAAAAACTAAAAATCACCCAGAACCCACATTCCATCACAAATTAAAGCAACAAAATCAAGAATGAAATTCAAGTAAAATCCAGAAACAATGAAAGGGAGAAAACCCCACCTGAGATTGGTAATAGGAGATGCGATTATTGAGATGTTCAACTTCTTTAGTGCGATGCTCAATAAGAGCAACAAGGGCTTCCTCTTGTTCGTCTAAATTGCTAGTGGTAGCATTCTCAGAATCATCATCTTCATCAGAAACATTGTTTTTGACAAGGGAATTGTTATGGTGATGTCTTTTCTTATCATTTTGCTCATCATCTGATTCAATCTCTCTTTTGGGCTTCCTTAGAATGCCACCTCCGTTCATGTTTTTGGAACTACTTGGTGTTTTTTCGTGAAGGTGTGTGTTAATCAGTTCATGAGATACGAAAMTGGAGTTGATGAAACAGAAAGGCAAAGACGGTCCATTTTGGAGTGGGGTATGATATGAAAATTTAGAAAAGGTAGAATATTCAATTWATTCTCTTTGGCCGTGTTTTGTAAATAAGTTTGATGTGAGAGTTTTTACTYCTCCCTTCGTTCRAATTTGTAGTTTACATTTGTAAAAATGCACGTRAATTATGGGAAATTAGTATTTGAATAAAATATGTTGTTATTATTTGGAAGTTGTATGATTATTCTAGAATCTAGATATGTGTAGTAAATTAAAAATGAGTGGTGGAAAGAAGCTTGGGTTGAAAATCGAGAATAAWGAGGAAATAAATACGGGMTAATATGAGAAATTTTAGGAGTAAAAGTAATAATAATAGGTAAAAAAGTAAGTATAAAAATGGAAACATAGAGAATAAAAGGGAACACCAAAAAAAGAAAAGGTAAACTAAACTGAAACGGATGAAGTGGTATTTTAATAAYTGAAGAGCTAAATCACGCCCYCAAATATCCGTATTCCGCCCGCGTAATTTTGTAAATTACATATTTTAACCCTCCCTCTTTAATTCCTCATTCTTCTTTTTCATTCTTCCCAAACCCAAATCCCTTAATCCACTGTTACTTGCCTCACGCACATCACGCACAAGCACAACCCTTTATGGTCCGTTGTCAGGCTGCCACCGTTCGCCCCCTCCGTCAGAAAATCCCGGCCGCCGACCACCGTCTCCCAAGCGCCCTGCACGCAGCCGCAAACAGCAACGCACAACCTCAAAACAATAGCACGCAGCAGCTAGTAAACCGTCGCCGACCACCGCAACTTGCCGAGCACCTTCTTAATGCCTCTCAAATCCCGTAAACGCCTCGATTTGGACCCATCAACCTCTGGTCGGCTGCCTAAAACGCTATCATCCAAGGTATGTTTGAATTTTAAATTGTTTTTTTTTATTTTGAAATCGCCTTTGGTCCGGCCTAGAATGTCAGACCACTGTCGGTGGTCCGACATTCTAGGCAGGACCTCAATAATTTATTTATTTTTTGGTATAATTTTAAGTGATTAGTATTAGTAGTATTAGTATTAAGTTATTAGTATTAGTATTAGTATTAGTATTAGTAAATTAGTATATAGTATTAGTATTAGTATAGTATTAGTATTAGTATTTATTATATATTATTATTATTATTAATATTATTACTATTACTATTACTAATTGTTATTGTTATGCTATTGCTATTGCTATTGCTATTGCTATTGCTATTGGTATTGTTATTGTTATTGTATTTTTAGTGTTATTGTTATTGTTATTGGTTATTATTATTATTATGAATAATTGTATTGTATAGTAGTTGTATTGTTTAGTGATTGTGAATGATTGTATATTTGCTAAATTTGGTTTAAATTGTTATTAATATTGTTCTTTGACTTGTAGTTATTGTTAGTGATTGTGTTAGTTTGAAATTGGTCATGAAAATTTTTGTGTTAAAGTTAGTGTTTAAGCGTAGTTAGTAATTGTTAGTAACAAAATTTAAGAATAATAAGTGACGTTAGTTATTATTTGCATATTATAGTCGTCGCCATTTAAGAGGTTGAACATTGAGATTGCCGAAGATTGTGATGATTTGGCTGACTCTGGACCTCGTCATACTCGGACTAGAGGGGTTAGCGCTTCTGTTAGACATGAGAGGAGTGATAAACTTAAGTGTGTTAAGACTGTCGTTGATGGGGTTGAGGTTGGTTTGGAGGGTGAGGTTGAGGATGATGACTTGTGGGACAATATGGGTGCTTATTCTGGTTCATCGGAGTCTGAGCAAGAGGTAGGTTGTGTTGAGGCTAGCAAATCCTCAAAAGGTGATGCTCCCAAACTATTTGACGAATTAGATGTGCTTCTAAGTGGGGACGTGGGTGAGCAGGTGGATGAGGACGAGGTTGATGCTTCAAAATCATCGTCAGTGCATTGGATGAAGGGTAAGCGGGGCAGGTTTGTTGGTTCTAAGGCTGGTGCTTCGAAGGGGGTCAAGAAGTCTAGTAAGACTTAGAAGGATGATTCATGGGTAGTCAAGGGTCCTATGGGCGGGGGTCCATGCGATGGTTCTCTCATTCCTAGTTACGGAGGTCACGTTGTTGTAGATATTTGGGAAGGTGTGGAACGCAAGGTGTTGAAATGTCAGGATCGTGTGCACACACATGAGGACCTGAGCGAGTGGAGACTAGAGCGGATGAGTCGAGAGTTGAGGGAAGCTTTGAAACAATCTGGGCTAGACCACCTTCCTCATGTCGCATACGCTTCTATTGATGCACCCCTGATCTCTGCCTTTGTTGAGCGGTGGCAACCTGATACGAACACCTTTCATATGCCTTTMGGGGAGATGACTATTACATTGCATGATGTCTGGCATATTCTGCGCATTCCGATMGATGGTCGCATGGTGGAAAGGACTGGAAACTGTTGATGATAGTGTTCCTTTGCGTACGATGTATATGGACCTGTTGCAGTTGGAGAGTGAGGCAGAGTTAGACGGGGAAAAATCCCCGATTTGGAAGAAAGGTTGTGTTTTAGTAGATGAAATATTATGTAAGGTTGGAAAAGCGAAGAATAGGGCCCCGGATATTGTAATGAAGGGGTATTTGTTATGTGTTCTAGGCACCACATTATTCACTGAGACTAGCGGTTCTAGATTGATGGGTCATCTGCTGCATGAGTTAGACACAGATGTTAGTAGGATTGGAGAGTACTCTTGCGGATCTGCTGCTTTAGCCTATRTATATCGACAGCTTGGGATAGCATCCAGGGCGGAGTGTGCAGGGATAGGTGGTTTTATGACGCTTCTTCAGGCATGGATTTATGAGTATTTCCCCTGTTTTCGTCATCGACAGGGCTCTCTTGCTATAGCCGACACTGATGCTCGTTGTTCCCGATGGGATTGCAGAAGGAGCTCGAAAGACCATCATCGACTTATTAGTTTCAGGTCGCGACTAGATCAGATGACAGCAGGCGAGGTAATTATTCCAAATTCTTTGCAATTGTCACATATTTTGTACCCATGTAATCGTTTTATATTTCAGATGCCACTTGTTTCTAATCATTTTGTATTTCAAATGCAGGTGGTGTGGTTACCTTTTGGTCCTGATCCAGAGGTGACAGTGATGCGGACTGTGTACCTCGGTCGCATAGCGTTCCAAAGCATTATTGAGGCGTATAACCCCGAGCGAGTTCTGAGGCAGTTCGAACGTATTCAGTGTATCCCACCAGTACCTGACTTGCCGATCAAGGCTACCCGCCCACGTAATGTGCCAGCATATGATGTCACTTGGGACATGAAAGGACTTGCGAGATCGTGGAACAAATATGTGTTGAGTTTGGGGTTCACCACAGGTAACCATCAAAGATTGGACGATCCAAAGGTACGGTAGCACGGTTAGGTCCTAACTAGTGCGTTGAGGAGTACATGGATTGGTTTTTCCTATATTCTCATCCTATACTAGTTCGCGAATGGATCCGGATGCAGCAATTTGGTAGGCAACCTTCGGACACACACAAATTACTTTAAGTGTTCTCATCATTTATTTTTGTTAGTAGAAAGTATTGCTTTATTTAATTAACTTTAACTTATTTCATTTGCAATGGATGAGCAGGTGCATAGATGCCATGAAGGATTGATGCTGAAGTTGACAATGAGACAAGCCATACACAATGGAGGCAAGGCGATCATAATCTGATGGGAAGACCTGTTGTCAATATAACTTTTTTGGGTTTTTCTAAAATACCCGAGTTTTCGTGTTTTCTAATAAAATACACCAATGTTTTTTTTGTCTACAAAATGCCCCCGAGTTTTTAAACCCTTCCACCTAAATAACCTAAATAATAATTTTATTAACCATGGTTAGTTTTATTTTTATTTTTATTTTAAACAAAACCACCTACTTCAATCATCAGATCAACGACAAATACCTTCAACAAACAATCAACCACATCAACACCAACACACTACCCAACACGAACCCCATCGAAAACTCTCAACCACAACCACACCACCACTAATCACCCATCCCAACTAAACCACCAAACCATCTTAGAAACCGCTTGCATATAACGAACATCAATTGAACCACCACACCACCTAATCAATTTAACGAATAAATCCCCACACACTCTATTAAATCGATGCAACTTTTCGAATCACGACAACAATCAATATTTTATCATCGGTCTTCTCGAAATCAATTTTCGAATCAAATTTGAAATTGAGTATAAATGGAACAAGTGAAATTACTGGGTTGGAGTCATGAGAAAGGTGGGCGGTTTCGAATCAGATAGTTTCAATGTGCGGTAGGTTTTACGATTGGGGTTGAAGGTGGGTTATGGAATGTTGATCATGGGACGGTGTTCATGGTTGGGTATGGTTACAGATATGTGTTTGAAGCTTAAAGGTGGTCGATGCGTGTTCGAATTGGTGTTTGAACGTGGATAGGTTTTCGATTGGGGTTGGTGTGTGTCGTGGTGTTGGTGTTGGTGTTGGCGAGGAGGGTGGTTGTTGTGAACACCAAGGTTGGTGGCACACTAGCGTGGTGTTAGTGTTTTGAGTATTGTATGGAGTGGGAGGGGGAGTTGTTGCGGTTTTTTATTTTTATTTTATTTTAAAAAATATTATATATAATCACAACCCTTGGTTTAAATTTACAACTCATTTGGTTATCGTTGGAAGGGTTTAAAAAAACTCAGGGTTGTACTCAAATTGAATGTATTGTATCAAAAAAACATTGGGTGTATTTTGTAGAAAACACGAAAACTCGGGGGTATTTTATAGAAAAACCCTAACTTTTTTTTAAGACTTTGGTTGAACTTTTTAGGATTCTAATTGGACTTTTAATTTGGATTAACGTGGACTTTGTTATTTGGACTATGTACTTGAACTACTATTAAGTATATTTCTATGTGTGGTTAGACTTTCTACTTGACAATTTATAATGATGAAAAACATGACAACTGTTCAACAATMACTAAACATATGTTAATGTTATTAGTCGACTCAAACAATTAAATGATATGTTGTCTACAACCATGTCATGCCAAATTAACCAATTCAAACCATTTCTGGACCCTTTTTGCATATGAGGCATCCCATTCGAGAACATTATTATCTCGTAACTGGTACCAAAGCGCAGCTATGGGTGGCAACGGACTATCTGGAGACAAGATATAAGTCGGACATAATGTCTCCTCGAATGTATGTATCCTATAGCAAGCTCTTCGGTTGGTCCAATCACCGTTGAAGGACAATGCCATGGCAGGATCGTGACACAAGATGTTAGATAACCATCTGAAACATAGAACAATGACACAGCAACATTCCAAATTTGAGCGATCGAGGATAGATCTGACATGACTTGCATCCAATGCTCTTCCCCCACGGGACCACCATCCCACCTTATTCTTTGAACTTCCCCTTGTAGTTCATCAAAATAAACTCCGCGATACAAAGGCTTTGCAGCTACCTCATTTGCAATCATTTCACGAACAAAAGGCCACTGATTTTGATAGTTGAAYCTCCAATCTGCAACTARTCTGAATCCGCAATTACCATCTCCAACGACATCTACTAGTCTCTCAACAAATGGTAGGATTATTGAAGGAAGCTCCTTAGTGTACTAGTAGTCGTCTATGCTCATTGATTTTACTACAACATTTACAAAGATATACACAACTAAGTATAAAGAAACATATATGTTTAAACGCTTCTCAAACATAAAGTAAAATATCCGTATTTACCTGATTTATTGTCCGATGGTGTTGAAATTTTTGCATTTCCTTTACCACTACCCTTCCCACGTCCTTTTCCGGACTTTGATTCCTTTGACTTTGCTACGTACTCAAAATGACTGAAGTTGCGGGATGTTGCGCCAGTGTCGTGAGCTTGACGACCCTTAGGCACCTCATTGACCTCTGGCTCTTCAATGTCCAACGCTTCTGGGTGCAACTCTCCATCTAAGATGCGACATATCATACGGCGTGTGCCCAGGTCAGAAGCCTTAAACTTGTCGACAAGCTCACGAAACCACTCGAAATCTTGTTCCGACTCATCAGCGAATGCATCCATGTCAACACTTTCTCCTATCACAAGTGTCATCCAAAATGGATGTATACGGTCCCTATATATTGGGGGACCGCCTCTCTTAGTGGCCCTTTTCATAGCACACGCACACGGCAAGCCGTGAGTTGTCAATAAGGCCCGCAATACATATGAACAAACACATTTATGCACTAATACAACAAGAAGACTTATTTCTAATCCTAGAACTAATCTTCATTGTTCTTCAACATCTTGAAGCTTCCTTGATCTTCATACTACGCTTGATCTTCTCGAGTCTTCCTCGAAGGACTTTCTGCTTCAATAGTTAGAATTCCTGTATCTAAATACATATAACAATTTGCGCAATATAACTTGTTAGCATACATGTCACTATCTTTCCAGTGACCAAGAACAGTATCTCAGTTGTTCAGACCAGCTGTATTCATCAGACCAATGTACCTGTTCTTGCAGCTGTTTATCATCACTCAAAACACTAGGGAACTCAACAAATTCCCCCTTTTTGATGATGACAAACCCTGTGAGAAGTTCCTGCAAACAACAAGTTATATGCAAAAACAACTCTATCTCAATAAGACTATTTTTTGTCTTTTTCAATTTTACAATTTTATTTTTATTTTTTCGACTCTAATTGAAACAACCAACTAACTTGGTTATTTCCTATGAAAGCAAAAACAAACTATCCATAATCACATTCTTTAAGAGAATCATCTAGATTTTTATTTGACTCAACTATATTAAACTATACTAAACTGACTCAATCTAAGCTAGACAAAGGCTTCCAGAACTTCGAATTGTTTTCCCCCTTTTGGTATCATGAAAAAGCATTCACAGAATAAGAACATGCACGAGATATCGTTTTCAACCAAAAGGTAGCATCAACTACCAATTAATACCATAATATGCACAAGCCTGTTAGTTTCACAGTTCACAATCCCAAAACAAAATAAACAGGCAGAGCAATAGTGTAGCAGAGTTAAACATGAACCAAATTACATTAATAATGTCTTGTAAAATGGCATAGAAAACAGATAATCAAAAGCAGTTCAAAAAGATAGGGGGAGAGGAATACAAGCTAGAACAAATCATCACTCATCATCATCATCATCCTCTTCATCCTCCATCTCGTCCTATGAAGCATCAGGATTAGAACCCTTATCATACTCATCATCTTCAGGTTCCTCATCATCATTATCATCATTTTCTTCCTCATCCTGACTTCCATCTGCAGAAGAGTGGGTGGATTCCTCGAGGTCAATTTCTTCGTCTTCCTCAGACTCTTTGCAACTTATCCCTTAGCAACAGAACCCTGACCAATAGCAGTAGTAGATGTCTGTCCAGCAGCAGCAGAAACAATAGTCTGAACAGTAGGAGTGGTCTCAACCTTCTGACCAGTACCAATAGCTACCTGTCTTGCAGTCCCCTCAGCCTTCATCCTAGCAACCCAATGTCTGGTTTCATTCAATTTCTCCTCCAAACTCCCTTGCCTCTCAATGAAGGAAGTGGTCAAGCCATGCACCATAGTCACCAGCATCTCCAATGTCTTATCCTGCTTCTCAATTTTCTCAAACAGTGGAGTGAGAGCAGTAGATGTACTGGTCTCCTCAACTTTTCTTCTCTTTGCAGCAGGTTCCTTCTTTACTGGGGAGTCACCAACATTACACAACTTATCACCCTTGATGTCCAATCCCTTTTGGCGCAGAATCTTCATAGAGAATTTCTGTGCAAGGATGGTGTCACCACTCAGAGTGTGACCTTCCTTCATCAAGATCCCAAAGATGAGGGACCCGCAGACTAGAGAGTCAGAGGGAGCATTCTTGTAGTTCATCACGTGTTCAATTATTAGGGCAGGAAAATTAATTTTTACATTCTTCATCATTAGGTAAATTAGAACCATGTCCATGATCCTAACTGACCCTCTACCCTGTGACTTTGGGATCAAAACTTTCTGACATATTGAATGCAAGATCTTCATGATAGGTTCCCTAAGACTAGTGGTTTTCAACCCTTCCCTAGTCCTAACAACCTTCCCAAATAGAAATTTCATTATCTCATCATGACCTACACCGGCAACAGTAGGTCAACCATCTGCACTATACCCAGCATAACCATCTCTAGGAACATTCAAAAACTCAGCCAATGAACAAACATGTACACACACATCTTTGCCATAAACATTACTAACTAAACTCATATCGGGATATTGAAACAAATTAGCATAATACTCCTTCACAGGCTCTACATAAGCCTTCTTAGCAATCCAAATATAATTTAGCCAGCCCTGAAATTCTAACACTTGTTTCACCTCAGACAACGCAGGAATATCCCAATAACCTTCTTCACAACCACAACTAGACATAACAGCTTTCTTAGAAGACTAAATAGTAGAAGGAGAAGCAAATGTTTTACCTTTAGCAGACCGGGGAACAGGTGCCTTCCACTTGGTTCCCTTGGGGGGTGCCAGTGTACTGTTCTGCTTTCTTCATCACCTTCTCTTTGTCCTCAATCTTGGCAAGTGATCCTCGAGTAGACTTTCTCATAACAACTCTTGTAACTCCAGCACCCTGAGTAACTCCAACAACTTGAGAGCCAATCTCAACCACATCATCATCGTCACCCTTAGCTTCCTCTTCCTCATGATCCTTTGGATGCTTCAAAAATTTGGACTCAAGAACCTCAGCAAGATTCTTGCAACAGAACCTTGTTCCCCCTCAGTTTTATCAACCTCAGCTGGTTTTGATTTCAAGCTAGGGTTTTGAGCTGATGGAGAAGTAGGAGTAGGTTCCGCAATTTTAGGGTTTGTGGAAGTAGTGGGTTGTGATGGTAATGTAGGTTGAGATAATGGTGGAATTGTGGTTTGAGGTAATGGTGTGGTGATTTGTGGTGGTGGAATCGATATTTGAGGTGATGGTGGAATGATGGGTTGATTTTGTGGTGGTGGAGGTGGTTGCATGGTGGTTGTTGTAGTGGTGTCAATGTACCATTGTCCAGGCGGTGGTGGTGTTTGAATTGGTGGAGCTGATGAGGTGGTCTTTGTGGTGTTGGAGGTTTCAACTGAAGTTTCTGGCTTCTCAGTCGAAACAGTGACCTCTGATTGAGCAGTCGTTGCCTTCTTTCCCTTCCCTTTTCCCTTACCTCCAGTTGCCTTCTTCCCCATTCTCACAGAGTTTTGATTTGATCGAAGTTGACACGAAAATTGAGATGACTCAGAGAGAGAGAGAGACAGAGACTTCCGAGTGATGAATTTGAGTTGTGATGATCAGAGAGAAAACAAGAGGGGAATATATAGTGAAAGCAAAGAGAAATTATGGAAAGTGAAGTACTTGGCAATTAAGTAAAAGAAGTGGAAATGCAAGGGAAATAACATCCCATAAATGCCTTAACTTACCAAAACAAGTGGCACGTGCTCATGGGTTGGACCCACGAACTCAGATTTTTTGCCAAAATACAAAATTTGAATTGCATAAATATCCCAACTGGCAGCAGTTAAGGATATTCAATTAATTCTTTCCAAAACCATGAGTATTTGGCAAGAACATATATGTGGCCATCTGCTGTTCTCCTGTACTGTCCTATCACCCCAAATAGTTTACCTGTTCCGGGCAACTTAGTTCACTTCACCTGCTCATGCTTCATAATGGTACAAATATTATCAACAAAGTTATGTGCAATATATACATCTATGAACACTAATCTAACCAATCATTGGGGGTTAACAAAAAGAAGCCTTTCACCTAAATCTAACTAAACCTAACAAGACTGTTAACCTACAAAAAGACTCTCTACACAATGGTTTTGTGAACATATCAACAATCTGATCTTCACTCTTACAAAACAGCATCTCCACATTACCTTTTTCCACATTATCCCTAAGGAAGTGGTGTCTGATCTCAATATGCTTCATCGTGGAGTGCTACACAAGATTCTTAGAAATTTTAATAGCACTTGTATTATCACAAAGTATAGGAACACAATCTAATAATACACCAAAGTCTTTCAACTGACTCTTTATCCACAACAACTAAGAACAACAAGCAGCAGCAACTATATATTCAGCTTCTACTATGGACAAAGCAACTATGTTTTGCTTCTTTGTACCCCAAGAGATCAAACATGATCCCAAGAAGTGTGCCATACCTGATGTGCTTTTCCTATCAACAAGAAATCCTGCATAGTTTGCATCTGTGTACCCGACCAGTTCAACTGTACTACCTCTAGGGTACCACAAACATAGATCAATTGTTCCTCTAGGGTACCTCAGCTGATGCATTCTCTTGATTTTATGAGGAAACACTATGCAAAGTGGTCTGCTGTTGGTCTACTACTTGATTCTCAGTGAGGTCAACCTGATTGTTGTTAGTTCCCCTGAACTAGTTGCATGTTCACCGTCTTCATGTGGATTTTCTTCTGTAACTTCATCTTCAAATGTATTACCAAACTCTCCATCACCAGTTGGTGATGGACCAGTAGGTGAATCTGGTTCCCTTACCTGTGCATCATCTCGACCAGTGAACTGTTCTCCCGTGAAATCCAATAAGCCTATAATATCATCATCTGTAACCTGTGGAATCTCAGAGAACATGTTATATTCATCAAAAATCACATGAACACTCTCCTCTATACACAAGGTCCTCTTGTTAAAGACCCTGTATGCCTTACTCTGTGTGGAGTATCCAAGAAAGACTCCCTCATCACTCCTAGGGCCGAACTTATCCAATTGTTCCTTCCCATTGTTATGCACATAACACTTACAACCAAATATCCTCAAGTGTGCAATGTTGGGTTTTCTTCCCCTTAGGAGTTCATAAGGTGTCTTCTTCAGAATGGGACGAAGTAGTGCTCTGTTTAGAATGTAGCATGCTGTACTTATTGCTTCCTCCCAGAAACTCTTAGGGAGACCACTTTCAATGAGCATTGTTCTAGCCATCTCCTCTAAGGTTCTGTTTTTCCTTTCTACCACTCCATTCTGTTGTGGAGTTCTTGGAGCTCAAAAGTTGTGACTTGCACCATTGTCCCTGTAGTAGTTAGTAAAACTTGCATTCTCAAATTCAGTACCATGATCAGATCTTACCACAACCAGTGAACAGTTCAACTGGTTCTGCAACTATTTTACTAACACCTCGAACTCCTCAAAGGTCTCATCTTTGGAAGACAAGAATAGAGTCCAAGTGTACCTGGAATAGTCATAAACTATAACACATACATACCTGTGTCCGCTCCTGCTCTGCACACCCATAGGACAACACAAATCTATGAGGATCAGTTCAAGTGGTATGCTTGTACTGATCTCTCTCTTTGGCTTAAAAGATAATTTGACATGCTTTCCTTTGGCACACTCTGAACATACTTTATCCACCACATACTTAATGTCTGGCAAGCCAACCACTAAGTCACGGGTTTTGAGTTTGTTCAGAAGTGTAAGACTAGCATGCCCAAATCTTTTATGCCATAGCCACTGATTCTTTTCAGGGACTGCACTCAAACAAATGGACTTGTCCTTGGGGATTTGATCCAAGTATGTGATGTAAACATCATCAAACCTGGTTCCTTGGCAGACCAGTTCACCTGTTTGAGTGTTAACTATGTGACAAAGATCATCTTGAAACTCGACTCTATTGCCTATGTCACACAGTTGAGATATACTCAAGAGATTATGCTACAAGCCCCTCAATATAATATACATCATCAATAGCTTGGGAAAGAGACTTACCAACCTTACCTAGGCCAACAATAGTACCCTTACTGTTGTCTCCAAATGCGACTCTTCCCCCATCATAGGCTGCAAGTGAGAGAAACTATTCTTTATGTCCTGACATGTGTCTTGAGCAGCCACTGTCCAAATACCAGTAAGTATCTCCTCTCACTTTAGCATGCAAAAGCAAATCAAACGTTAGGTTTGGGAACCCAATTAGGATTGGGTCCCAATTCATCACCATTGGTCTGCCTTTTGTCTTTTCTGACCCAGACCATCTTAACATGTTTACTGTTCTTGGTCTTGCTTCTCTTCTTATGAATACATTCATCAATTTTGTGTCCACCCTTACCACAGAAATTACACACATGCATATCTTTGGCAGATACATACTTACCTTTCTTGTATTCCTGAACCCATGTAGTCTCTCTAGGTGACCACTTGGAACTGTCCCTCCTAGCAGTATACCCTAGGCCAGTACGACTACTATTTCCCTGAACAGACACTATATGATCCAGATTACTACGGGCAGTCAGTAGTTTGTCAACATGATTTTGACTCTTTTCAAGCTCTTTGTCTCTGGTTTCAAGCATTTTCAATAAAAGCACGTTTCGTCCATAGATTTAAAATCAATTTTCAATTTTTCTAAATCCATTTTAAGGCTTGAAACCGCAGACTCATTGTTCACATTAACAGAATCGTCCTGCTTACCCTTCTTCAACTCATGAATTTCACAAACTAGATCACATATTTGTCCTTCATACTCATCAATCATTTGACTAATTTCTGGATCAGGATGAGTAGGGGGAACAGTAAGAAGTGCAGCTTTGGTCTTGACAAATTCACTATGCAATACCTGAACATCATCTAACAGCAAGTTGAAAGCTTGCAATAGGTCAGGTTTGCGAAGATTATATKCCCTTTCCTTGGCTGCAGCAAAGTTGATTGGATCCTTTGGATTTTGACTTAAAACAACCAGAGGACAAGTTAAACCACCACCTTCATCATTCGAAAAATCATTTTGATGAAGTTGTKACTTAATTGTTTCCAATTCAACTTTACACTTGTCTAGTGCTACCTCTAATTCGGCTTTTTCATCTTTTAATTGCATACAAACATCTTGTAAGTGATCACAACTAGCACTAGCAATTTCATGTTCTTCTGTTTTCTTCTTAAGGTTCTTTTTACCTTCTTTATAAGCGGTACTCAAAGCCAAGATCTCATCAAGCACAGTTTCCAAACATTCAAACATATTATCTCTATCATAACTATACATATCTTCACGAATTTTAGAGATAGCTACCTGTTGTGAATTGGGTTCTCCTGATTTGGCCATGAGACATCTGTTCTGACTACTGTTCTCCTGAACTGATTTGGGAAACTGTTCAAGGAAAGCAGTCATGCAGAATTTGTCTTCTGATGAGTCTTCCTCYTCGTCTAAATCAAACTCAGAGTTGCCCCACACAGAAGCAACCATGGCTCTTTTGAACGCTTGCTTCTCGTAATTCATGCTTTGCCTATTCTTCCATTTGAGACAATTTTTGATGAGATGTCCAACTTCTCCACACTTGAAACAACCTTCATTAGGAGTTATTCTTATTGGAATTCTTACTTTCATAAATTTCTTACGGTTTCTGAAGTGCTTCTCGAAGCGTTCGACCATCATGACATGTCATCTTCTTCATCTTCATAACCTATTCCCTTAAGTTCATGCCTTTACTGGTTCCTTTTTTGTTTTTGCATCAACCCAACATCTCATGTGTCATGGAGAGAACAATCAACTGTTACTAGTGTGGAGAACAGTTAAATCTTTTGCCAATCATACACTGCAGTCACCTTTGCTGTCCAAGCACCTGTAAGACTTCTGAGCATCTTTCCTTACCAGGTCCTCATCAGTAAAGTTCTTACCAAGTGATTTTTAGATCATTTACTATAGTCACAAAGCGTTCCAAAGCAATCATTTATTTCTCGTTTTTGTCATATTGAAAGCTTCATATTTTGAACATAAGTAATCAATCTTAGAATGTTTTACCTCACTGGTACACTCTCACTATGCAAGTTGCAAGTTCTAGGGTATCCGCAGATTTCTTGGTTGACTGACATATGAGATCCTATTGGTCTCGTTCTCATACAATGGCTTGTTGAAGGATGGACATGGCTTTAGCATTCTTCTATAGTGTCTTGTAATCTGTGCTTATGTATACGCTTTCTTTCTTCACATGAACCACACCTGATGAGTCAATCTGCTTGACCACGACTAGACCGTTCTTCACAATCATCCAGCATTCATAGTCAATGCCATGATGAGTTTTGCATTCTGTTCTTTCCATTGAATTTGGGTGTTTTGCTATCGTCATCCAATTGCTTGCATCTCTTGAGTACACAATGATCAACTTATCTAAGTGTACCGCGTACAGAAAGCTTAGGCTCTGATACTAATTGAAGGTTTCCCGAAGGTACTCAAGAGGGGGTGAATTGAGTGCCCTATTAAAATTTTCGACTTTGGACTGTCTACGTTAGTAGACCAGTTGACTGGTCTCACAGCGGAATAAGTGTTGAACAGTACTGAGAACGATATTGAGCGAGAATAATAAAGGCACAACCAAATTTAACGCAGGTTCACCCAACCTCTGGCTAGTCCTCCTACCAGTTACTTTATTAAATCTACTCTGAAATAACAAACAACGCCTCACTCATAATGTATGTGAACTCACACACACAATGTCACCCACACACTCACCCAAGTGTGCTAATTCAGCACTTGAACTCATAAGACTCGCAGAACTGAACTCACAATTGCTACCAACCACCAACCTCTTCGTTGGTGATTCAATACAATCAATTTCTCTAAATTACTCACTTTATGAGACTTACAAGAGTATTAGAAAATCGCTCAATATGTGTGCACTCTTGTGTATAAACAATGCTTGCTTAATCTTAGGCTTAAGACTTTTTCTTCTCTTTTTTCGTGAGTATATGCATGGATATTATAGCCAAAGGCCTAGCAATTACTAGTGTTGCACCGCTAGAATATAGGAGATAAATAAAGATATATTTATCCCTATAATTTTTAGGAAAAGTCTCATATATAAGATTTATTCCATCAAGATGATATAATATCTTATGTTACTTTAATTGCATCTCAGTAATTACCATATATTCCAAAATATAATTCCCATAGATCATCTTTGAAGTTTCCCATAAAACCGTTTTTAAGAAAACCTTTCCAAAAAATCTTTTTTAAGAAAACTTTCCAAAAATCTTTTCTTGCTCGACAAGATGATCCGCGTTGTGAGAAAAGTATAACTGTTCTCCCAACTGGTAGGGTCAAAGTCAACCAACAACTAGTTTGTTGCCTTCAACTCTAAGAGAGAAAGTTAAAGCTTAATGCCATCAACCAATAATACAAGCACTCCACAAACACATTTATGCACTAATACAACAAGAAGACTTATTTCTAATCCTAGAACTAATCTTCATTGTTCTTCAACTTCTCGAAGCTTCCTTGATCTTCATACTACGCTTGATCTTCTCGAGTCTTCCTCGAATGAATTTCTTCTTCAATAGTTGGAATTCCTGTATGCTAAACACATATAGCAATTATACGACAATATAACTTGTTAGCATACATGTCACTATCTTGTAAGTGACCAAGAACAGTATCTCAGCTTTTCAGACCAGCTGTAATTCATCAGACAAATGTACCTATTCTTGCAACTGTTTGTCATCACTCAAAACACTAGGGAACTCACACTGTTGTGGTTCAAAGAGCTGCTACTAAGTCAGAAAGTATTATTTTCAATTGAAGATTTATCCTTACTAATTAATGCATTAGTATTTATGCTATATATTTCACATATCAACTCATGTATCAAATTCTTAGTGTTGGTGCTTGGGTCAGTTGAGTTGCGGTGAGTTGATTTATCTGCTTTGATTTTACTTTTTAGGGGTTTAGAAGTTGTTTATCTTATTGTTTAATTAATTGGTTGTTGGTTCCATTGTCTTTTAGCTTCTACATTGGCGCTCAAAAATTAATCGAGGATGAAGGCCTTCTCAAGTTTGATTTKATACCTTCTGCAATTTCTCGAAATCAGGTCGCYGATTTTCATGTAAGTCCCTTGAATCCTTGTTCTGATTGCACTTTAAGTCGTCTAATAATTTGCAGTACTGATTATACTAAATCCTTGTTCTGAATATTGTTTAGTTTGCAATCTGGCTTGCTTAATTTGCTCGCAGAATTATATTAGCGTTAATTAGCTGTGACACTTTTTCAGTGAAACAATGAAAGTGGGTTAGTCAATTTGGTAATTAAATTAATGGAATTAGTTGGATGGTTTATGAAACAAACTTTTCAGTTGACAAATGAGGAGTGTTGAAGATGCAAACTGTAATTTGTGGATAATCTAATGTGATTGATTGTCCATTGAACAAATTGTGTCATTTGTTTTGTATTATTCAACATTCTAACAATCTAATATGAATACTTGTATTAGTTTCACTCGTTAGTGATCATGTGGTTGCTTGGAGGAAATTGATGAATGATGAGGTTGCTTTATGTATGTGCCTTCGTTGCTTAATGGAACAACACGTGATGATGAAAATGCTTGATTGGTCATTTGTTTGCATTATATTTGAACTATGCTCTACTTACTTTACTTTATAGTACACGGGATGCATCGAATTACAATGTCACTGCTCTTTCCTTTGCCTCGAAGTTTTGTTTTGATTATTTACTATCTGGCAAGAGTATATGAGTACCTTATATTTCCAACTAGGATCCTATGGGTTTAATGGAAAACATAGTTAAGGGTTTCATCTAGCAAGCCAATCACCTACAACACAACTCCAGTGCACAATTTCTTTCCTAAATTTTGCTTTTCATATTGATGGACCTGTGTGTGATCTCWTGAACATACCGAGTGAGCTAGCAGACAGGCAGTGTTATTGTTATTGCTATTCATTGGTATTTCTGAATAGATTTGATTACCTTTTTTATTTTTATTTTTTTTATTTAAATTACAGTTAGAAGAAATAAAGCAAAAGAGAGTAGCAGAAAGGGTGAAAAAAGCTTCTTTTGGATTTGATCTCAACACTTCTTCTAATTCTCCAGTTTTAATCAAGCAATATAYAATATAAATGCATCATATACATGGATGATTTGAAGGGGAATTCCTGTATTTCTTGGATTATTGGAGCAAATTCAAGAGTGTTTTCACATAGGGGTAAATTTCGAATTTCCCTATTTTTTTCAATTATTCTTGAATTATTTTGTTGTTTGCTTTAACATTGAGATTGATATAATTATTATTGGAATTATTGGAGGCTCTTTTGTGTGTTGATTGTATGACTTTTTTTCATAGGGGTTGTTGTGTGGGATGCTGCTGGTCGATCTAAGGGCTGCGATAATTATATTGATGTGTTTGGTAGAAATTCATGAATGTACTCATCTGAATGTTACCGAGTATTAATATTGGTTTATAGTCTCGAAATTGTTTTATCACTCATGAAAATTAAAATGAAAATCGTGTCTTTAATTTGCCATTGCCTTTGCGCCATGAAAGCAAAGGTTGTAGCCTGTTCAGTTTCAATAATGGTTTATTTTTGCTTGGTTTTAATCRATAATAAACAACATTGAATGGAGTGGACTTACCATAAATTTAGAATGACTTAGTGAAGTAACCTTTAAAAAAATATAAATAATAATAATATTGGTACTAACTACTAAGTAATCTTTATTAAATGAACATGTAGCTTGTTGTGATTGAATTAGGGTTTCAATTCGACTTTTTGTGCATCTTTGGAGGTTGAAACTCATGATAAACCATACAACCTGGATTGAGATTTACTATCAACGAATGAAAGGTGGGGGTTTCATGTAGAATAATCACACTCGAAGTATTTCAAGTTTAAGAATTTATATAAGTTTAGAAGCTCAATTTTAATTGATAATTTTACATTTTTTATATGATTTGGATTGGTTAGGGAGATTGTTGGATGATTCGTTGGGGAAAAGAGTACTTACTGCTAAAAGTGGATTGCCACATGCCAATAGGCCATAATGCAACCTTATTAGCTCCTCATATGCATGTGTGGTGCCTTGACTTATTAAAGGACAAGTTGGACAAGTTGCAGCCTGGAATGTGTGATTTAGATGTTGGTTGAGGTACCTGCATGGCTTCATATGTGTCTATGGAGTCTGCGTCTTAATGCTTTTTATATATTGATGTGTTTAGTAGAAATTCATGAAGTGTACACGTTTCTTTTATATACAATGTCTAATAAGTTGTCCCATATGAAGTGTATTCTAATGCCTATTGTTCTGGGCATGCCTCATATCAGTCACATGTGCTCTTTCTTCTGAAAACCTCATGTTTTGTTACATTAATGCATCTTTATTTTGCCCTTGTCTTTGTTTTTTAAGTGTGTGTAGTTAGTTTGATGCAAGGCACAWCAAATCTTTGGAGTAATATGTATTTATGAGATACTATGATATGTTTTATATTTGGAATAACGTATAGGAAAATTTGTCAACAACTACCCACTTTTTGTCCAACTTTGAAAACAACTACCCACTTTTTTATAACTTGTTTGTGAACCACAACCCCAAGCAGATTTCCGGTGAAAAAAACCACCAAACCTCATGTGGGCCCCACAGCTTAGTTGTTTTCCCGGGCCAAAAATTCTCACCCGGAAATGGAAATTACCTAAATGCCCTCATTTTATTTTTTTATTTTTTTTCTTTTTCTTTTTTCTTTTTTTTCTTTTTTCTTTCTTCTTCTTCCTTCTTTCTTCTTTCTTTCTTTCTTCTTTTTTCCTTCTTTCTTCTTTCTCTTCTTCTGACTTCTTTCACTCCCTCTCTCTTCCTCTTGAAACTAAAAAATGCCATTGAAACTAACATTCAAGCTCAACTTTCACACTCAAATCTCACAATCACTCATGAAATTCACTCTCAAACTTCCTAATCACTTAACTTTCTTCCTCTTTTTGTCACAAAAATTAGATGAGGCTCGAATTTCTGGTTCACATGAAGCTCGAATTTTCTGGCAATTGAGGTGCGTTCTCTGGAGTATTTTTGCTTCAATTTTCTGGTTCACATGAAGCTCAAAATTGGGCAGGTTTGAAGGCTCGAGCTTGGTGTTTTATGCTCGTTGTTGCTGTGCTGGTTCTGGGCTCGAATTGCTCGTTGTTGCGTGTGCGTTAAGGGCGAGTTTTGGAGGATTTTTGGCACGAGAAAATGGCACAAAAATGGCAATGTAATTTCAGTTTTTGGCACCCAAAATTTCAGTTTCAAATTTTCGTACTTTTAGGTTTTGGTTCAATTTATTTTGTTTTGATTTTGGGGTTTTTTGTTYACTTGAATTTGATTTTGTTTTGGGTTTTAAATTTAACAAAGAAATTAAAATGGAGAATGGAAGAGAAGTTAAAATGGAAGAGAAAAGGAATAACAGAGGACTCAGATCAGAACGAATGACGAGGAAGAAGAAGGAAAAAAAGAAAAGAAAAAAAATAGAAAAAAGAGTAAAGTGAGGGCAAAACAGTCATTTCATATCTTAGGGGGGGATTTAGACCTGAAAAACAGCTTTATTGTGGGGCCCACACGAGGTTTGGTGGTTTTTTTTTGCCGGAAATCTGCTTGGGGTCGTGGTTCACAAACAAGTTATAAAAAAGTGGGTAGTTGTTTTTTTTTAAAAAAAAGTGGGTAGTTGTTGGCAAAGTTGAACAAAAAGTGGGTAGTTGTTGACAAATTTTCCTAATGTATATTGTGACTCTGGGGGACTTTTTTTCCAGTTATGTGTATAGTCAGTTTTTAAGAGACTACACATGGACTAAGATCTATGCTTGCTATGATTTCTGCTGAGGTTTAAACATAAGAGAAAACTTTAGCTAATAGTGTGTAGTCATGTTGTTGCTGCTTGAACGGCAAAGCTTACTCTGATATATGGATGATGTTATAACCTTTAAGATAATGATGTTTAACATATTTTTGTGGGGTTAGTGGGTCACTAAACACATTTCAAGAATTTKTTTTTATGAGCTAACATGTGAAGCATTTTGATTTATGTATGTAGGCATAGAACATTGAAACAGTTACCAATATGAGTCTCAATGTACCTGCTCTTTTATCTGGCAAACGGGTTGTTTACTCTTTCTACACTGCCTAATCTTGCCTTTTGATGCAGTAATGGATTGATTTATAGTTGTTTGCCTACCATAAAAGAAATTATGGAGGCATATTGCTCCAAGGCCGTTCCTGAGTAATTTGGGGCCCGGGGCGAACTAAAAATATGGGCCCCAAACTAATAATGCAGAGTTTTAGACCAAGTTTGACATTAGTCCTAATTAGTTTAATTTAGGTTCATCATCTATCATGGTCATTCATATAAGTAGGTTAATAACGTCATCTAGTAAACAAAGTAAATAATAATATCATCATTCAAACTTTTATTGTTATTTATTGAATAGGCAATAGGACAATTCACAAAAATCATTAAAAAAATAGATTTTACCAGTAAACCTTCTCTTTAATATTCAAGACCCAAGAATAGTACTCATTAATTCACAATTTCTCCTTTAACTAGTATAATACAATAGCTAATAGGGACATTTACACACTTTTTTTTTCAAAAAAAACAAAGAAACAAAAATCATTCATAATAAAATTCACAATAAAAAAATTGCAAATTTGCTAAGATTCAACTGTCCAAGTAATTCAAAATCCTAACTAAAATCAGATATTCAATTCAATATTCACAGTTAACACACAAATATAAATTCTATTTAAAAATAAAAATCAAATCAAACAAAAAAATTACCTTAAAAAAAATTAAAACTTCATGTTCAACAATTGAAAGTTGAAACGAAAATTGTGCCTTTTGTTATGAATTGTGAGCTTAAGTATAAATTTTGAGTGAATGTGAAGGATGTAATTTTGAGTTGATGTGAAGGATGTAAATACCCCAAATTTTGCATTCCACTAACACTTGAATTAGAAGATAAAAATTGGGGAAATCTTTTTAGAGTTGATCAATGGTATTGTTGACGATTTCAGGGAAAAATTTAGGAATTTTTTTTGAGAAAAAGATTTGTTATAAGTGTGAATTGCWGTTTTGGCAAAGATTGAGTGTGTGATATCTGTTTTGGAATTTTAGAGAGATGAACGGGCGAATGCGTGATACAGTGAAAAGCTTTTATTTTTTTTAATTTTTTTTACATTGAAGCGTACCATATCAGTGAAGAGAATTAATGAGCCCTGGGCGTGGGCCCTGCTCGCCCCACCCCAGGGTCGAGCTTGTATTGCTCCAGTAGCCATTATGTGAAAATTTTACGTTGCATGGTATATACAAGTATTGAACTTTACATTGTATGCAATCTTGAATTTTGATCTTAAATTAGTGCCATTTTTTACACTCAAGTCTAATAATTGATCATACTTGTCTATTACCTTTTGCTTAGGTTTGGCAATAATATAATTTTTGAATTATACACTTGTAGATGTTTCATTTGTTTGGCTGAATATCACAAGGAAGATGTATTGCATATACTCCCTAATTGTGGTTACTACTTCCACATAAAGTGTATAGACATGGTTGCTTCAACATTGCACCTGCCCGTTTTGCGGCTTTCTTTGTGTGAAACTAATGACAAGAAACGGTCAATGCAGTTAATGAAGATGAAGTAACTTTGTCACATAAAATCATTAGGCTCCTGGTTTCATTTGAAGACTAGAAGTCAATATTTTGGTTGTGTTATGGTAGCGAGGAAAGCTGGCCCAGCATCAGTGTAAATTAAATAATTTCGGATTATTATTCAAATTGTTGATGCTTTATGGATTGTTTATGCTATATGTTGACTGTCTCTTATACACATCTAGATGTGTATAAGAGACAGCATAAAGTGTATAGACATGGTTGCTTCAACATTGCACCTGCCCGTTTTGCCGGCTTTCTTTGTGTGAAACTAATGACAAGAAACGGTCAATACAATTAATGAAGATGAAGTATTTTGTCACACAAAATCATTAGGCTCCTGGTTTCATTTGAAGACTAGAAGTCAATATTTTGGTTGTATTATGGTAGCGAGGAAAGCTGGCTATACGTTGATGCTTTAGGATTAAATAATTTCGGATTATTATTCAAATTGTTGATGCTTTATGGATTATTTATGCTATATGTTGATGTCTCAATCAGACATTGTATTTAGTAGCAAACGAATGCCTCGTTTTCTTATTAGTTCATTAGTATAAGAGCGACGGGGTGATTGGTAGAGATTGTGGCTCACTAATTACTCGACGTTGAATATGGTGTGTGATATCAATTTTTTCTAAATCTAGATGTGTATAAGAGACAGGTATAAGAGCGACGGGGTGATTGGTAGAGATTGTGGCTCACTAATTACTCGACGTTGAATATGGTGTGTGATATCAATTTTTTCTAAACATTACAAATGTATTGATTAATTGTATCCTCTTTCCCTCTATAATGTGGGRGTTTCACCTTTTGTCCAAATGGTATTTACCGTAATACCCCTCCAACTAACATTATTATTACAATATGTCATTAGTTGCTTGTTTTCCTTTTGTCATTATTATTATMTTCCTTTTTTTACCTTTTGCAATTGTTCTTCTCTCGTCATTCGTCTTGACCAAATTTCCTCTTTCTCATTCATCTTCATCTTCATTTCCTTTGTCAAGGCTCATGCCTGTTTCATCCCATCTGGTATTCTGCGCTACGAACCATGTACCCCTAATTGGGTTTTTCCTGATTGTTTGCTTTATTATGGGTTCCAATCCAGGTATCTCTTTTCTTCAATTCTAGGGTTTAGATCTGTTTTTGATTTCTTCAATTCACCTTTTCCCTTTTTTGATATTTTTGTTTAAGTTAAGGATTAGGGTTTTGCTTAAGTTGAAGCAGTTTAGTTTTATCCCAAATTCAAGGTTTTTTTTGATAAAAAAAATTGATACTCAATTGATATTTGGTCGTGATTCTCAACTGCAGGCCTCAATTGTACTTTTTTTAATAGTGCCACAATTTGTTGTTTTTTTACATTAGGAATGATGAATTTTTTTTTGTCAAAGTTTTACTCTATTTGAGTCGTTTCTAAGATCTTCATTCGAAAATTAGGGTCGATTACAATCGATTTTTAGGGGAATTTTCAATCAATTTTTTTCAAGAGATTTTCAGTCTATTTTTTGGTGATTTTCGATTGATTTTTGGGGAATTTTATTTTATTTGCTGCCTATTTTGAGTAAATGAGTAATGAAACTAATTGAATTGGGTTTTATGATTATTAATTTGTTTATGGTTAATTTGTTTATTGAGGGATGGGGTTTCTACCAAGGTTGTGGAACGTCAATTTGGTATGACAATATTGACGGAATCGAAGCTCATCACGCAGAAAAGGTGCAAAACTTGAGGTATTTTGTTGAAAATCACTTCTTAATTTTTTGAAGTACAAAGATTAGGAATTTTAGGGTTTTGGTAATTAGGGAAAATTATTGCAAAATTGAGAATAATATCATTGCTTGTGTTTTTTTTTTAAAAAAATGCTTTTTTTAACGGGGTTATTTGTGGGTGTGATACGGTTTTTTTTGCTATTTTGAGAGTTAGTTAGCTATTGTGTGTTTCAGATTTGTTGAGGTTGTTGGGCTGAATTGGAAGTACTGGCGAGGTGGGTAGTGATTTGCTTAGGTTAGATTGGATTCTTTGGAGATATTAAATTTGAGGTTGTGAGACGATAACCTTGTTTTTGGGTTGATTGATTTGGCTGTGAGGATTTCACTCTTTATAGGGGTCTTTATAATGTAACTCTGTGTAACACTTAATAGGCGATCATGTAATGTTGGTGACTAGAATGGCAAATTTAGAATTGATATCAACTGAATTTTCAATTGATATTAAATGTATTAATGTGTCAATTCGTTCTTACTCCAATGCTTGTTGGCCTCTCTTCACTTGCAAGAGCTGGAGCTGCATTCTGACTAGGGAATTGTTGGCGAATGAACGAGCTAGAGCTTCAGTTGACAGGTATTATCACTTATTTCTGCTCAAGTTCACTTATATTCTGGTGGTAAATGGTGGCGGTTGGTGCTTATGCTTGTTGAGATCGACAAGAATTACATTGGATGTGACTGTAAGCTTTGTCATATTGCAAAATTTTATTATCAATAGTAATAAGAAATGACCCACTATTAGCAGTGTTATGTGAATAAGCACATGGTGGTCTGAATTATATTTACGTTCTTTTTTTATATGGCTTAATTATATGTATGCTTGTGATCACAAGTGAGACACATGAAGTTACTGTTGATTTGTGCTTGGTTCATATTCGGCTATTAGATTTAGAAATGAACGATAGTGTCTGTGAAGTTATGGTCTTGTCATCTTGTTAAACTTTTTGCGGCTATGCTCTTTATGTCAGGCATGTTCTTGATCTTTACCTGCCTTCTCGATAAAATGTCTCTGTATCTTGTTGCAATTTATTCTCTACTTGTATCTCTTACCCGTCTTCTCGAATAAACTTTGCCTTGCTTTTATAAGATTATTGTTTGAGTGATTTTCTCATAATAGTCTGATGCTACAAATCCCCATTCTAATTAATATACATGCCACTCTCCATATCAGGAGCTTCATTTGTCCATATGAGGCGAGAAAGAAATATGGGGACCATAATGGTTCCCGTGTGACAAAAAATAAAAAATGAAAAGGGGAATGTTTAAGTAATTGTTAGTCCTGTCTGCTGATTTATTATACTTCTTTTTGTCTGTTCTTTTGCTAGAATCGAGTTAAGTTTAGAAAGTTGGAGAATGGGTCTGTGCCAAGGTTTTACACARAGTTGAAGAATACTAATCAAATMTATTCAAATGCACAGGTCTTACAAGGTGTTTGAGCCATTCGATTTGTGGACATATTTGTGTATTCTTACTGGTTGGTGAATATATTTCTATGTTCCTCTTATTTTGCAATCTTAAGTGTATTTTGGTCTTATTTAGATTTTGAAATTGTAACACGCATAAGTCCAATTTGATTGTCAWTGTCTTTATAGAGKGAGTGTTAATTAGTTGGTCTAGATTAAATTTTAGCTCAAAATTACCGATAGCTAGGAAAAGGGGTTGCCTTGCTTTTGAATTTTATTAATAGATGATTATTGATATAATTATATGTTGAAAAGCCTTCACCTTAGTGATTTAGTGGTTCTATACTTCTGTTATTGAAGTCTTGCCAGTAGAGTTTTATAGTCTTTCTTCACCTGATTATTTGTTGTGTTTTTTAAGATTCATCTTTTGAATGTTCATTGGTTGTTGCAATGTCATTTAAATTTGTATCTGGTGAACACGGGACAATATTTTTGTTATTGATCATTGTTTATTGTTCAATTCCATTGCAAGTTGCTGACAACTGTCAAAGGCCTGACTTGAAGAAACCAGCCCTAGCAAGGTTGGTTAATTTTGGGTGTTTAATGTAGAAAGATGGCTCAGACTATATGAGGGTTTTAATTTAGGAGTTGTCCCTTTCTACTGTTGTTTGGACTACCTAAGTGGTTGAGTATCATCATATTAAATGCTCATTTTATTGCACTTGTACATATGTCCAGGGTTTGGAACGGTTCTTAGACTTGGGTCCTACCCAAATCGTGGCTTTGGTTTGGAGGGTGTAGTTTTACTACTTTGTCTTGTCTCGATGACGTTGAGTGGTTCTTCCGTGCAATATTTTCTTGGATACGACGTCTCTTGGGTCTTTAGTTTTGTCCAATAAATTTGCCCCTTGTGGTGGCTTCGAAGTTGTTTTGTCCAATATATTTGTGTTTTATTAATGAAATCTTTTAGTTATCGTGTCAAAAAAAAAAAACACAATTTGGTGAGTTGATAAAATGGAGTTTGCTTTAATCTTCAAATTTCCACATTATTTTAAAAGATCTAGTGTTTCAAGATTTTGTTGAATTTACGAACCTTTTTTCAAGATTACAGTCTCTCTGTTTTATTTAATGATTTTTTTTTCAATGTAGATCCATTTTTTCATTTTTTTTTTATCTCTTCTAAAAAAGGTTGGAAAAGGCTTTTTTTTAGTGTAAAGTATTTCAAAACAAAAACATTTTTATTTCAGAAAAACTCCAATTTTAAATGCTAATTAAACGATGAAAACAGAAAAAATTACTTTTTTTAGGAAAAAAAATCGCATATACAGTCGTATATTTTTAATACAATGAAATTATAATTTTTTTATTCTAGAATTTTTTTCTCAATTGTAATTACAATTCCAGTAATTTAGAAAAAGTGATTTTTGTGTAGCTACACCTATTTTCATCTATACCGTATAACAATTAAGCATTTTTTTTCAACAAGACTATTTTATACATACTAGCATGAATAAATAATACATGTAACTTGTTAGAGTGCTCCCCAAAGAAATTATTTCGTCTTTTGTGCATCAGTTTTCCTTATTTGGTTGCTTATTAGATGATGTTATTTTTGACAAATTTTTTGAAATGGCATGAGATTGAAAATTGGAATAATGTTAATTGGAGTAATGGCATTTTGTGTAATTTAACCAAGGGAGGGGGGGTAGGGTAGTAATTTTAGGGAGAYACCACTGCGACCTCCTCTTCCTTATATAATAGAGATTAAACTACAATATATATCATATTCAAGTATTTTATATGGTATAGAAACATATTATACCATATTTTAAAAAATATAAGATATAAATTTGTCATACATTATGTCATATATGAATGTATATTATAGGATTATATCAATTTCTTTTGAAATGAAAAAAGGTGAATAAATGTGAGAACATTCTGCAAAATGAAATTGAAGATAGAATCAGATGAATTAAGGATGCAGTTGAAAAAAGTTTATTTTTAAAAGAAAAAGAAAAAAAAGATAGATTAGAGAACCAGACAAGCTGTCAAACATCATAGTCTACAGTTTCTTCGTTGCGAGGGGAAGTGACAAATGGTGATAAGGAAGTCAGCTTAATTTGATTTCGTTTTTAAATTTGATTTCTGAGTTGTGAAGGAGGAGGGTGACATTAGATCACATGATTTTATTTTGGTTCACAATAAAGTTATTGTGAACCGGGTCCATGCAAGACGGATTGTGTATGTTTAGTTTATTGATTGGCTAATTAGTATGGCTGAAATTTCTTTTTCTAGTAGGCAGAGGGCAGACATTCTTTCCACATTTGTTTCTACATTTCTCATATCAAAATATAGTATGATTGATGATCCTATCATTTCTTGACTTAACTTCAACTAAGTGAAGAGTAATATATAACGAGAACAAACAAAAAGAAATAATTATCCCTAAGAAAAGGTTGAAGAGGGTGTGCAAGATTCGACATGAGTTAAACTTTAATTAGAAGCACTTTGAGCTCAAGTCTTGGGATGAGTTTCATTTTTTTTTCCCTAGTATGTTTTGTTTCAAACTTGATTCATCACTCTAAGGTATTACATTTGTTCCAATTTGGATGATTTTTATACTAGATTATGATTTAAGTTGTTGTAGGTTGTAGCTAGTTAGTAGAGACGACAATGGGTCCAGGACCCTAACTAGACCCATCCAGACCCTACCCTAAATTTAAGAGTATAGGTCTTGAAATTTTGGATCCTATGTGTATGGGTATTATATTTCTCGGGTAATGGCCCGGTTTTCATTTACCCAAACCCTGCCCACAGATCTATTATTAGTGGGTCTTAGTGGAGTTTATGGCTCCTTTAATTTCTCTATTTTAGTTAT
>SNQN01003283.1:0-16908 GCA_008642245.1 Bassia scoparia | reverse complement strand
GTATTAGTTATTATTAGTTTGGCTTTTACGTTTGTATTGAGTTTGGTTTAGATGATTGGAATACAAGTTATCGGTTGATTGCTTTTCTATGTCATTGCTTTCTTATTTTCTTTGTAATTTATAGTTCCCCTCCACATGTTTTGGTATCAGAGCAAAAAAACTAAAATCAGGTTTCGATCCTAAAAAAAAAAGACAAACCAGTGTGATTATTGGATCTGGTTACTTAGTCCTATTAACGGCTTTGAATTGAATTCAGTGACAGAGAATTCATGGCAAAACATTGTACTGGTGTTAATCCTTCATCCTAACCTGTTGATCTCGCTGCGTATTTAAAAGGGGGGAGATAACATTGATACATCCCTTTGGTTGAGCTTTGATTACAGATTCCACACATTAAAATCTCTAATTCCAAGAGTGGTATATGGAATCACGATAGTTAACATATTGCCTTTAATTGCGTAAAATGGTTGAAGGATTACCTAAAATTAGTGACCTTTCATTTTGTGAAGGGTGTGTTTATGGGAAGCAAAGTAGAAGATCTTTTCCTGTTGGAAAGTCTAAAAGAGCTATTGCAAGTCTCGAGCTTGTGCATTCTGATTTGTGTGGCCCTATGAAAAATTTCACTTTGGAGTACCAAATACCAAAACCTGTAGTTCCAGCGCGATAGCGAGATAACAGGTCAGCAATTGCAAATATACTTGTATTTGTATCAAGTTATCAAGAAAAATCTCACTGATTTGAGTGTGTATTAAGTTATCAAGAAAAATCTCACTGATTTGAGTGTGTATCAAAGTGAAGCTATTGAAATATTCTGTGATAACAGGTCAGCAATTGCCATGGCTAAGAACCCAGGTTTCCATGGTCGACTAAAGCATATTGATGTGCAACATCACTTCATCCGGAAGTTAGTGTCTGATGGGAAAATTGAGCTAAAGTTTTGTGAAACAAATGAGCAAGAAGCTAATATTTTTACCAAGTTTCTCCCACAAGCAAAGCACAATTTCTTCATGCTGCAGTTAGGTATTTGTGACTTTGAATCAAGGGGAAGTGATAGTTWATGAATTCAAAGTCAAAGTAGTAGTTAGTGGATTATTAGTGCCAAAATATTAGCATATTGTTATTTCACGTTTCTTGTTTTACTGGGTCATGTTATTAGTGGGTTTTAGTGGAGTTTATGGCTCCTTTAATTTCTCTATTTTAGTTATTATAGTTTATGCAATTTAAGTTTGTATTGAGTTTGGTTTATGAAATGGAATACAAGTTATCAGTTGCTTTTTCTATGTTCATTGCTTCCTATTTTCTTTGCAATTTATAGTCCCCTKCCAACAAGACCAACTTATAATTAAAATGAAAATATATATTTAATGATTTTATAGTACTACAAAAAATTAAACTTTAAATCTGTCATGTTCACTAAACTACAACCATATCAATTCACTCTGTTCTCTCTCTCTCTCTCTCTCTCTCTCTCCTTTACTTATCTCTTTGTCTCTCATATCTCAATCTCCACTGAATCACTTACTCAAGACACCGTGTCATGAGACATTCGAGTGTGAAATATTAATCATACATGCGAAAATATAAGCCAGATATTTTTTTTATTTTTTATATTGGAACTATTTTGGACCCTAGACCCCATTCATACCCTATCGGACCCTACGGGTAYAGGTAAGGGTCCTAAAAATTTTCACCCTATGATTACGGGTCTAAATCAAGTACTTAGGGTATGGGTAAGGTCGTAAGGGTTTAGGCTTACCCTACCAAGACTCTGCCTATTTCCATCACTACTAGTTGGTATCAACATTAAAAATCAAAATAAAACTATGCCTAAACAATGGTGTTATGATTATCTAACCTCTTACAATAATGATATGCTCATTTATTACTAACTTGCCTAAGCAAAATCAGAATAAAATAGTGCCACATCAGCACAAGTTTACAGAAAACAATTTTGCTAGTATAGAGCAATGAATACGTTCTAGATGATGAAGGTCTAATTTAGGACATTTGGCATTAGAAAGTACGCAATGTAGGACATTTCACGTATGATATGAGATTTAAGACATTTCACCAATTATCTGAGATTTAGGACATTTTGCATCGGAATTCTAAAATTTAGGACATTTTACRTTTGAAAGTATGAGATTTAGGACATTTTATACTATAATTCTGAGATTTAGAACATTTTGTATTATAATTTTGAGATTTAGGACATCTTGAATTATAATTCTGAGATTTAGGACATTTTGTATTATAATTCTAAGATTTAGGTTATTGTACTCCGTATTATAATTCAGAGATTTAGGACATTTTACATTGGAAAGTATGCAGTTTAGGATATTTTACATTGGAAAGTATGTAAAGTAGAACAATTTTGTATTCCGTATTATAATTCTGAGATTTAGAACATTTTGTATTCTAATTCTAAGWTTTAGGACATTTTGTATAGCAATTTTGTTACTTAAGACATCTTTGTGATATTGAATATTTGATTAATCACCTAATTATTTTTCTATTTGTTTAACACATTTTGTTTCATTAATATGTACTAATTTGTGTTTTTTTGTCTTTTTTTTCAAAAGAAATGGATAGAGGTCATTGGTACAAATTCAACAGTTCATCTTATTGATCCTCGTTCTCAACTTACTCGTTGTAGTATTGTTGACTACTTTRMAGTTTTTTGGATACCATTTTTTATTGAAATTCTGAGAGTCAAGACATTTTKTATAGCGGTTTTGAGTTAGGAAATTTTGCATAACAATTTTGAGTTTCAAGACATTTTGCATAGCAATTTTGAGATTCAAGATATTTGCATAGAAAAGTATGGAATTTAAGACATTTTGCATTGAAACTCTCATATTTCAAAAGTTATTTGGTGATTTAGGACAAATTATATTGAAATTATACAATTTAAGATATTTTGTATACTTATTATGTGATTTATGACATTTGATATTGGAAGTATGGAAATTAAGACTTCGAGAAATGAAAAAATTTGTGATTTTGCAAGTAAGACATGCTCCTAATAAAAAGGTAGTGCAAACTTTACATGTATCTAGTTTTTTTTATGACATGGTAGTGGTTTTTTCACGTGGGTAAGTTATTTGAGTAGATTTTGAACCCTCTACGCACTTATCTTTAACTATATATGAACTAGTATTTTTTGCACGCGATGCGTGCGTGTTAAACAAATAAACGYTTATAGATTTTCGTATGTTTTTTCTTATATCAATAATTCAATGGTTTTTATTTGTCCGTTCATCGTTAGTCAAATATGAAGTATGTTAAAATAAAGAAATATAATATCAGGAAAAAAATTGTGTTTAAATAATATAGATTGGCGAATAATACTGTGAGACATATACTTAGTGCACAAATTTTATAGTATAACTGATTGTACGGTATAACTACACTAAATGTTCCACGTTGGTCCACCAATTATGTTATCACGAATGTCATCTGATCAGTGTAACTTTTTAATATGAAAATTCCTAAAGTATTACGTTTCGTTTTCATGTGTCAATCTATCACATTATTTTGTCAATTAATCTATTTATTAGTGTGACTTAGTAATTATGCAATGTTTTCATTGTTACACGTTTATTATGGATAAGAAAAAACAAAATAACTTTAAAATTACTTAATTAGTATTTAGTTGAAAATTTTAAAAGCAATTCATTTTTTAACTTGTGAAACATTTATGACAAACTCTGAAAAGTAAAAAGAGATGATTAAATATTTATAATCATTTGTAATTTGAAAGATGAGGATTATGATAGTCATTTCATCGGGATCATAAGGTATGATAGATCATTTGTAAGGGGACACATCTTCCTTCCCCCTTCACTTATGATAATAGAGAATTAGTTATATCAGAAATATGTTCGATTCTCTTTGGACAGCTTTCACGTTTCATATGGACCACATTATTTCCTAATCGAGTAGTAAATTCAATTGAGAAAAATAGCAATTGTTTAAAACTTCAACTATATACTAGTATTTTTTTTTTTTTTTTGCACTACGATGCGTGCGGATATTAAAATGCCGATAATTGATGTAAATGCTCCTTTTATCGTGAAATCATTTTTGTAATGTTATCAATTTCAAAAAAGTATTGTACTTCCAATCACATTTAAATTAGCTTAAGTACAGATTTAAAAGTGTTTAGATCAACTTGTTATACATCGATTCACATAAATTTTTGGTTGATTAATGTTATACCATTTTACTTTTAGTAAAATATACTTTGTTCTGATTTGACAATAAAGTGATTTTGGGAGAGTTTTAAAAATCACAAATTGACAATATATATATATTATTGACTTTGGAGTTGTGTAACATCTATATTAAATTTATTCAATCATGCCCTTAAAAATCATCTTCTATATTAATTACAGTATTTAATTGTGTCAACGATTTTGTAAAGTTTCAAAATATTATTTTTAGACAACTTTTATTATATGACAAAAAAATTAACTCCATTATTTAGCTTTTATAAAACGGTTAATTGAATTGATTGATTGATTAATCTTTTATTGTTCTTTTAGTTAAATCATTTAAGGGCGTTATTGTATTTCCTAGGGACACCACAGCCCCCCTTCGCTATATAATAGAATATGAACACTAGTGGAGTAATTTGAAGAACAAGTTCATATGGAAACACATGAGACTGCTTCAAAGTTCTACCTTGTTGCAATTCAACATAGAAATTATGAAATTTAGAAATTTTGTATTAGACTATAAGATTAGACATTTTGCGTAGTAAGTATGCAATTTCAGACATTTGTATTATAATTATGAGATTAGGACATAATTATACTTAAGATATGGGGACATTTTGTGTTGAAAGTAGCAATTTTAGGACTTTTGTATATATCCTTATGATATTAGGACATTTTGCGTCGAAATTCTCAAGATTTAGGACATTTTAACGTTTGAAAATATGCAATTTAGACATGTTGATTTTAACTCTAAGATTAGGATTTTGCATTATTACTTCTGAGATTTAGACATTTGGTATTACCTTCATGAGATTTAGGACATTTTACATTATAACTCCCTCCGTATCAGTTTAACTGCAACAATTGTTTTTCACGCTTATCAAGGAGGAGATTAAGAGGTAACGAACAAATTAATGAAAGTTTTAAGACAATCAAGACTAGATTGAACGATACTAATTCTAAAATATTTCATGTAATTTGTCCGTTTACACCTTTAAATCGTCTCCTTGATAAGCGTGAAAAAAACTGTTGCAATTAAATCGATAYGGAGGGAGTACTTCTGAGATTTAGGACATTTTACATTAGAAAGTATTCAATTTAGGACATTTTACATTAGAAAGTATTCAATTTAGGACATTTTACATTGGAGAATATGCAATTTAGGACATTTTGTATTATAATTCTGAGATTTAGGACATTTTGTATTATAATTTTGAGATTTAGGACATTTTGTATTATACTTCAACTATATACAACTAGTTTTCCTTGCACACRATGCGTGCTGTAACCTCACGTGATAATAGTATATCCGATTTAGTAAAATAAATTTACTAAAAAGTTTAATAAGGAAGAATTAGTAAGGGTAGTAGTGTAATCTCATTTGATTATAATATATTCTATTACCAAAATAACCTTATTAAAATAAAGATTGAATAAGAGTTGGTAAGGGTAGAAGGGTAAATTTAGATGGACACCACCGTCACCACCTTCCCTCTTCCCTTATATAATAGAGATATGAAACACTTAATGGAGTAATTTGAAGAACAAGTTCATACGGAACACATTAGACTGATTCAAGGTTTCTACCTTGATGCAATTTCAACCCAAAAACCAATTCATTGATTGATTCATCAGATTATATCATACAATAAAAAAAAACTTAACTTCATCCCAACTAAACAAATGTCTAATCTTACTACATGTTAGCATTTCTAACCAACATTCAAAAACCAAAATAATATGCAAAAAATTCTAGACAAACTTAAAACTGCTTTCTAATTATAWTATGCTATACACTTGTGTACTTCTTCCTCAACCTCTCACTCATAGCCTGCTAAATCTTTTTCTTTTGCTTAGCTTTAGCCTTTKCTTTTTTCTGCACTTCTTCCCGAACGATGTTGATTCGCTTAGGAGAATTTCCGTACAATAGATAACCCTAAGCTTTTTCAACTTTTGGTCCTAAAAAAATGAAGATACATGATTAGAAATAATTAAAATTTTGCAACTAAGAATAAATCAACTATAAATTTAACAAAAAAATTCAAGTTATAAATTTAAATGATGATGATGATAAATAGTGTATTAATCTCTAGCAATTCCAACTAGCAGGAATATTTGTATAATTTTGTTGTGTTAAAGAAATGTTATGTTCAGCGACAATAGAAATGCCAACTTGATAACATAACTCTCATGACTTTCATGCATAAACATATGACTAACACACCAAAGGCATCTTCAACTGAATATGAGATTGCGTAACACAGATTGACAAGTCTCATACCACAATCATTAATCATTTAGGACATTCTGCACAAAAAGAAGCACAAAACAAATGCAAAAACTAGAACTTACGCTATCATCACCAAATCCAGCATCCCAAATATGTTTCCATGTGTCTCAGCACATAGACGCCACAATCATTATGGTTTTTGTTGTTTCTCCAAGGTAATTTTAGCGTAGTTAATTTCATTTTCTCTAACGCATCAATCTTGCCTAGTAATTGCTTTTCAAASAAATTTATCAAAGCTTTTTTCTACATTGAATGAATTATAAATTAATAACTAAATGAAAACATATAAAAATATAGCAAAAAAAAATCAAGAAGATATGAAATGCCAACGACTTCAAAATTACTTACAATTTAGATAATAGAAAAAACAAAATTACAAGGAAGTTTGAAATATGCAACATGTTCTGTTGTTCATCACTCTTCAAGAGTTATTAAAATAAAACTAGCTAAAGAAGTATAATTCAGGAAGCAAACTGCCTCGAGAAAAATAAGGAAGCACAACTACTATCTCCCATGAGACAACAAAATATATGCATAAGTATTTATAGCGAGTTGGGGCTCCCATTCTCACAAATCATATAATATAACCAAGTAGATAACTAATTGAATGAAATATAAATTAATAAGGATTTTTCCCCATATACCTTGAGTTTTAGCGTAATAACTCATTTACCTCCGTGTTTTTAGAAACAACTCATATTACCCTCCACATTAGAGAAAATAGCTTAATTGCCCTTACTATGGACGGAAAACCTAACACTGTTTACTATTTTATCTAATTAACCYCCTAATTTAACACATTAAACCCTAAGTCATTCTCTCTCCTCTAATACCTCCTTAATTATCCCAAATAAAACATCATCTTCAATCTTGTCTCCATGTTCAACCTCCATTCCTTCTCTAGTTCTACCCTCCATTGTTGCTATACTCATACTTGCTCTAAGCCCTTTCCAACCACCGCAATGAAACCTGCAATGAACCCCTCAATTTAGTACATATATTTTACCCATGATTTCGCCCCAGAAATTCAACCTCTATTATTGCTCCCCTTCAACCAGATTTTTCCCGGAAATTCATCCAATTTAGCACGGAAATTTTACCCAATTTCGAACTCRAATCCAGGAACTAGCAGACAAAAAAAAGCAAGTGTAAACCAAAAGGAAGTGACAATTTAAATAGTCAAAGTGAAGAATGGGAGCATGATAGCGATGCAGTGGACAATAGAGGAAGTAAAACTGATATTAAAAAGGGTTCACACTCGAGAGTGAGAGTGAAAGTCCAACTCAACTTCGAACTCAGCCACCTTCAAATTTGAACTCGGAAACCCAACCATTATTTTGAACTCAAATTTGACTCAATTCAAACCCAGATTTCGACACAATTTTTACCCAAATTGAAGTTTCAAACCCATTCATCAAAAATTCAAGCAAAAAAACCAAAATTCGAAACTCCATTCATCCAAAAATTCAAACCCAGAATGAAGATAAGGATGAGGTTGCAATTGGGATTTGGTGATGTTGAGGTAGAGATCTATCGGTTCTTTCGATTTGCTGGGTGAAGTTGAGTGGTTTGAATTTTAGGATTGCATGGTGAGGCATAATGTTTGGTGATACTTCAACAAATGTTTTTAGGCTGGAAATAAATTGAAGGAATGGAGGGAGGAAAGAGATATATTATGTTAATTGAGGTGTTTCAATGGTTTTAAACTTAACACCTGTACATTTTCCGTCCATAGTAAGGTATTTGGGTTATTTCTCTAATGTGAGGGGTATATGAGCTACACGAGGGGTATATGGGTTATTAGGCGAAAACTCAGGGGTATATGGGGAAAATCCCAATTAATAATTAATACTAATTGTATATTGGGCTTCTTACCATTTTTTTCGAGTAGTCCTTGTATTTGACTTGAAATTGACGTCACCAAGTACATGGTTATCTAGAATTTCAATTTCCACTCATGATTGTATTGTGTGAGGCACATGACTACTAGTGATCGTGTGCAAAAATGGGAAGAAAATCTGTTTTTCAAATAAATTAGAATTTTTAGTATGTTTCTAAATTTGAATAAACCACAAAGAATATGAATATTTGTATCTTACCAAAATCAAACTCATCATTTTTTCTCAGAAATTTCCTTCATTTCATTTGTCAAAGTCTCTATGAAATCATTCAATCTTTCAATTTTCCAACTTCTCCATTCTCTGTGCACATCAATCTCTATAAATAATATAAACAAATATATATGTTAATTTATAGTATTTTGTTATTTTAGAAAACTAATACCGAGTATAATAATAATTTAAAATACTTACGAAAGCATTTGTCCCGAAGAATATTCTGTTTAATCAGTTTGATTTCGTTTTCTGTTTTCTTCGTTCAATAGTCTTACAAACACGTCCATTACATTGTTCATTACATGGTTTGTGTGCTCATCAATGAATAACATGTTGGATCTATTGTATTGATACGCTTAGGGCTGTTAATGAGCTAAGCCTGTCCGCGAGATGCTCGAGCTCGGCTCGTTCAAAGCTCGGTTCGATGGGGCTCCGGCTCGAGCTCGAGCTCGCTCGTGAATAACGAGCTAATGCACGAACTATGCTAGGCTCAGCTCGAAAAGCTCGCGAGCTGGCTCAAATAATTATTTTTATATATAATATAATTATTTTATATATTTCACACTTTAACTGATTAAATTACTTTTTTATAATATAAAACCTTCACATTAACTAAACCCAAATCCCAATCCCATAAACAAAGATTACTTGTGTGTTAATCTTATTTGGTTAAATTGTTTTAGACTTTGTTATTGTGTAATAAATATTTGTAAGAGTATAAAATTTGGATTTATGTTTGATAGTTATTTGGATTTGGTAGAATAGTTTGTTGAAATCGGAAGTTAAAATAGTTTGTTGGAAATGAAGTCGAAACTTGAAAATTAAAAGATTCAGAAGTAGAATCGTTAAAAACTAGTTAAACAGCTTTTACACGGTTTTAATCGTGCCTTTAATCGAGCCCTTAACCGCGCCTTTGAATGAGCCGAACCTCAAGTTTTGAGCTCGAGCCTGAGCATCGAACTGAGCTCCCATTATGAGCTAACGAGCTCGAGCCGAGCTCAAAAATTGAGGCTCAACGAGCTTCGAGCTCGAGCCTCGAGCCAGCTCCCATTTTCGACTAAGGAGCTCAGCCAAAGCTCAAAATTTGAGGTTCGATTAGCTTCGAGCTCGAGTCGAACCTCGAGCCCAGGCTCACGAGCTCAAGTTGAGCCTAGCAAGGATCGGTCTCAGCTCGGCTCGTTAACGGCCCTAGATACGCTAGTATCATCGTACAACACCTYTCTGTGTAAAATGAAAAATTGTTAAATCTAACAACTTACGGCCAAGCGAAAAGTTTAGAAYGCTTTGTATACAGTTCGGGAAAATTTTCTTGCAAACTGTACAATTTAGGAAATTTTTCATGCAAAGTAAAAAGGTTATGACATTTTGCATGCAAGGTATAGCCGTATAGAAAGTTTAGAACATTTTTCATGCAAGCTATAGAAAGTTTAGGACATTTTTCCATGCAAGTTATACAATTTAGAACAGTTTTCATGCAAAGTAAAAAGTTTAGGACATTTTTAAAGCAAGGTATAGAAAGTTKAAGACATTTTTCATGGAATGCATAGAAAGTTTAAGACATTTTTCATGCGAGGTATACAATTTAGGACATTTTTCAAACAAGGTATAAAGTTTAGGACATTTCTCATGCAAGGTATAAAGTTCAAGACATTTTTCATGCAAAGGTATAGAAAGTTTAGGACATTTTTCAAGCTAGGTATAATGATTAGGACATTTGTCATGCAAGGTATAAAGTTTGTGCAAGGTATACAATTTTGGACATCTTTCAAGCAAAGTATACAATTTAGGACAATTTTCATGCAAGGTATACAATTTAGGACATTTTTCATGCAAGGTATACAATTTAGGACAGTTTTCATGCAGGGTATTCAATTTAATATTTAGTAACCATTTTGTTATAACCACTTACTCTTTTATTCCATCTTCAAATGCATAATAAGCTATTGTTGTTTGCAATTTCTTCAAGTTCTTGAACAACTTTTCACTATTGGCAAGGAATGGAGACCGAAATTAAAGATGGATGGTAACTTATCAACTATCCTCTTCTCCCATTTGTTTTCTTCCAAATGAATACTAAAAGATAACAAAAAGAAACATTTAATAATTTACATACCATGACATGAATCTAAAACATGAATAAATAACTTTAAAGTCATTTAAAAGTTGAATAAATAACATTAAAAGGAAAACAACAACAACAAAAATTTAATTAAGCAAACCATCTACCAAAGAGTGAATAATGAATAAGGTAGCTCCTAAGAAATGTCAAAACTATTACCACAATTAGCAAGATATAATCAAGCAAATATGCTTCAAATTATATTCAAGGAAATATATTATACTCAATGTGTTGATCCCTATATGTTACCTCGACACCCTCATACACCTCAAAAATTGGGTGWCAAATCGTATTGTKTCGGACACGACATTCCACTCGGATACTCCATTTTTAACTATTAACTTCAATTTTTTTCTATAAAATAGCCAAGTGCCCGACTCGGATACCCGTATTCGAGTAGTCACTTAATCTATGTCTATGTAACATAGGCTAATGATATATTCAGCACATTTTAGTTTAGGACATTAAAGCATCTATACAAGCATGACAAGTTGGCAACAGCGTCTCAACACATTTTGAAGCCTATTCACCCAAAAAAAACAGCAAAAGGCTCATAGGCCATACTAGTAGGGTTGAGCAGGGGTCCGGTCTGGACCTAAAACCGGATCGGACCGGACTTGAATTTGGACCGGACCAGATCGCCAATTCCGGTCCAGGTCCAATAAAATATTAGATTCCGGTCTTCCGGTCAAAAATCGGAATATTCCGATCTAGTCCGGAATTTCTATATTTTTTTTATTTTTTTTGGCAAAGAATAAAGGAAACCAATGTCAGTAAAGTCACACAATTCTCGCGAATTCAATTTGCTCTTTCAAAATCAAAATACCAAGCTAAAACCCTAAAACACCTCACTCTCTCTCAGATTTGTCTACTCCTCCGCCACCATCARGCAGCCACAACAGTTCGCGGTAGAAGCAGTTTGCGTTAGTTCGCGGTCCCTTTCTCGCCTCACTCGCAGCCCCACCCGCTGTGCAAGAATGGGTGTAGACACCTGAAAGTGTCTCCCCAAAAGAGTAATCAGTGATGAAACATACCGCGTCTCGCGATTGTTTCGACTTAGAAAAGATGCTTTGAACTCACAAAAGTTGGAAATACGTGAGGTCTTACGTAGTTCATACTCGAACTATTGAGCAAAGGACAATGAAAGAGGGGCAAAAACATTTCTGTTTATTATTTTAATTATTTTCTATTTTAGGTTTTCTATTCTATTTTTAGGGTTTTAAATATAATTTATACTGGTGATTCTCTTGATTCTACATTTCATCACACTCTTCACATTTTTCTGAGCTCACCAGTATTTTTAGATTATTTTTCTGATTTCTAATTTTTCTATGATTTTTATAAGTTTATATGCAGAAAATACTAAAAAAAAACAAATACACAAAAAATACCCCTTCGAAAATACGTGAACCTTCTAGGAACACTCTAGAAATTCCTTGCTTGGAGAGCAGGTGCTAGTGCCGTCGAACAGAAGCATCAAGGGCCAAGATCAACGTATTATGAAAAATAAGATCGGAGGAAATCGCAAATACGCCGGAGAAAATCGAGCGTAGATACGCAGACCTGCGTATATACGCTCCTTAGGCTGCGTTTATACGCAGAGCCTGCATATATACGCTTCGCTGCTGCGTATATACGCAGAGCCTGCGTATTACGCAGGTCTCTGCGTATACGCAGGATTTTTCTCCTCGCGCCTATAAATCACGTGCCTTGCTCATTTCGAGACGGACACACACGTCTATTCATTTTCCCGCGCTCTAACTCGTATTCACTCTCTCACACTCTCACACCACTCTAAAAACATACGTTCTTGAGTTTAGCACGATTCTATTTCGATTAACGACTAACAAGGTTTACTGCTGAGTTACTCGCCACTAAAACACACTCATTCTCATCGCTCAATCTAATTAATAACTATTACGAGTTTCATCTAATTAACAAAAATGTGAAATTCCTAATTTTATTGTTCCAGTAAATATGTAGGAGTAGTTAATGTTTTCATGTTTTTCGTTCTCTTTTATTTTCATTGTCATTATTAGTTATCACCTTGTCAATACTAACGATTCTTTCCTGGATACCGATCCACGGCGAGTTTCTTCGCACGTTTTTTATTACACTAACATTTTGTTTTGTCAGATTCAGGGTAAGATGTGGTTTGTATATATTTTTGAATCTCATATATTTCGCATTGTCATGGTTGTACATCATTGGTATATTTGTTGCGAAATAAAGAACCGGAATTATGGATCACTTTTAAAATCAGATTAATTTATGGGACAACGGTTTTTTAGGCCACCGTTTTAATTGATTAACGCAAAGTGTCACAATTTTCAGGTTAGTATCTCTTGTGCATAATAGAACCACTTCCCCCCTTCGTTAGTAATCTTTAGGCTGTTAGTACGGCTTCTTAAGTGCCCTTAAAATGTAATTATGTGGCATTCAATAACGTGATGAATAGAATGTCAATGAGACCGAGTAGAGGCCCTACATGCGGGCGAATTGGGTTACAGAAATCTGATTCGTACCATGGACCCGAACCCTATGAACTGGTTACTGATCAGGACGTGGCCATTAATTTGGCCCAACGTTCGGGCGTCCGTGAATAACCTTTAAGCACGTGGCGGACTCCTACTCACAACCTACCCCAACGCACTCACGTACGGGTTCGTGCGCGCAAGCCACGCAAAGCAGCTCTGTGTATACCATAGTGCGCGCGCCGGCTATAGCGAGGGGCACCCCACGTTCTACAATTTGTGCGACTTCACTGGGATAAATCACCGCCATTAAGGTGAATGGACAGACTGAAAAGTCTCGTAATTCCTATCATCCGTTTATGAATTTTGTTGCATTTTGCATGTGACCCTTCGGCATAAAGTCACGCCTTAGGCTCCTTGGTCTCAATGGATGCGCATGTTTATGCATCGAACTACCATAAGGGGATACTACGTGGTTGCATCGTGGTTAATTGATCGCGATAGGCTAAGGCAAGTCCATCCCGCCATCCGTGTGTAGCACGTGTTACTGGATGCGTGGCATAAGAGGTATCTTGGCATAATCGTAATTGGCTAGTGGTTAAAAAAACTGGACCAAGCGTCTGACTTTTAGGCATGGTACATCTTTTGACTTAACCAGCGACCATAGTGCGCCTAGAACTGGTCCTAGTGGTTTGAACTCATCAATCATGTTTGCGTGGGTTGCTTTGAAAGTGCATAGGGACTTTAGGACTCTTAGCCTGACGTATTGACTTAACGATCTCATAAGCATAGTAGATCATGACCGTCTTGTTAGACTAGGATCAACATACATGTGCATTTATGTACATCACGTTGTGAAAGGTCATTCTTTTCCCAAAAAAAAAATAAAAATACAATTAATAATATAATAAGTAATAATAATAATAAGTTATAATAATAATAATTATAATAATAATATTAATTAATAAATAATCAATAATAATTAATAATAATAATATAATAATAATAATAATAATATAATATAATATAATAATAATAATAATAATAAATTAATAATATAATAATAATAATAATAATAATAATAATAATAATAATAGAAAAGGATACCATGCATCAGTAAGGGTTTGCATTAGTTCATGCAATAGGAAGACGTCATGTTAGGACATGCTGAGTCTTTGAGTCAAGTGAAGCACCCAATTAATCTACAGTCTTGTTACTTGGCAGAATTCCACATGAGCCCCCCGTTTGGACTTCGCAAGGCTGATCAAAGGCTAGTCTCGAGAGCAAGTCAGCACTTTCTATATTGGCAACCTTTTCAGAGCCACCAGGTCAGACTTTGTTGGATCGACTGAACAGAATACAAGGGGGTGAATTGTATGAGGACTTAAGTGGACTTTCGCGGAAATTAAAAAGAAACTTAATGAAAGAACACGAGCAAAGAGAATTTTCAAACACAGAAACTCAAAACAACGCCAGAGAGAGAAAAAACAGTTGGCCTGATGCACCACAGACTTCTCTTTATTATAATAGCATGCAAACCTATTACAATCTAAGACACTCGTTCTACAGTTCTCAAGGAATCTTGAACCCTCATAACCAACCCCTCTGTTGGTCACACTCTCTCAAACTCGATTTCTATGAAATTCCCTCGGCTATGATCTCTCTCACAAACCCGCACGCTTCAATCAACAGAAAAGACAGCCACTTACAACTCGATGTAAACAATCCTAAGCTTTGTCAACATATGAAAAGCTCTGATTGATTCTTGGCTAAGGTGTTGTCTTTGTTAATTTCCAGTTGAAGTGTATTTATAGGTGATCGAATGCGAGAAGGCAATCAGAATTCCACTACCACACTACTCCCTTGTAGGAGTAATGCTTTGTAGTGGAACGACCAACAAGCTCATAACTCCATGATCTCACTAAATCAATATAGCCGTTTTAGTTCCTAAAAATTCAGTCCGTTGGCACACGTTTTCTCAAAACTATTCTATTTTAAAAGGCCTCTTTAACAAACCGTTAATCAGAAAATATTCTTTTAAAATTAAAACGTTTTTAATCAAAAAAGTTTATAACATTATAGTTTTAATGAAATACTAACAGAAAAATAATCTTAATGATTTATAAAAAAGATTTTTATTTTATCAAATCTTACATTTTACCCTAGCTTTATTAGACCAATATCTTCACAAGTAGCGGATTAAAAATTCATAATAGATTAAAGATCACAAAACTATTTATTTTCCTTTTTAATCCTTTGAGCAATATTTCATGTATCATTACGAAGCAGTACAATAAATCTAAAACCCTAAATCTACTTAATGTTCGAGTCTCTTTTCCAGGAAACTCAACCTTCCTTGAACTTCGAACTTCTTCCTTGAGTTCATCCATAGCTCCATAAGTCACAGAAAAACTTCTTCCTTTCTCCTAAGATTCCTTGCTCATTAGACTTTCTGAAACCGTGAACTATAATTTATTATACACATATTAGATATAACACCGATATAGAGTTTGCTTGTTGGTTGGCGTTGCATTTCATCAAAACTTAAGGTTCAACAATATTCCCCCTTTTTTATGAATGCAAACAAGCAAACTCTTTAAACCGATTTAGATTCTCATAATTCAGTATGGTTTTTTAGTGCATTATTAGAAATTTATTCAGTTACAGGACATTATTTAGAGAAACAAAACTTAAAGTTTTAGTAATACCCTGTATATCCTGCTTCTTTATCAGCAAGGAAGCTCGAGCAGCTTAGATGCTAGAACTATGATCATAACCTGTCACCCAAGTATTGCTCCCTTCCCCTTGCTTTCCATCAAAAACACATTATATGCATGATAGGACGTGGCCGCGCCCTCGGCGTATAGCGGGCCGCGGGCTTGGTACTACATCAGCGTGTTTGCGTGGGCATCTGAGCCACGGGAAACCCGCACGTGAGTTGCTTTGTTGATCGAGTAAGGGAGTCGCCACCGTGCCCCTATAAAGTTATTCTTACGCCCGAAACGTTGGTGCCAATTAATGCCCCACGTTCTGATCCGATAACCAGTTCGGGGTTCGGGACATGGTACGAATCAGATTGTTAACCCTTAATTTCGCCCCAGTAGCGCGCCTCATCTCGGTTCTCATGCAATCCATCACACATATGATATGCACATAATCTTTACGTATACCTTAGAAGCGTACTAACCTCTAAAATTACTATGAAGAGTGTGTTTCTATATGTACAAGAGATCTAGCCTAAGCTAGAATTTGACGCACTTTGCATTAATCAAGTTAAAAGGGGCCTTAAAATAAGCGTTGGTCCATAGTTAATCTTGATTTAAAGTGTAGCACATAATTTCCGCTTGTTTAGCAAAATATATTACAAAGGATACAACATGACAATGCGAAAGTTATATGAAACTTCAAATAATATACATAAACCAATCTACGCCTGAAACTGCAAACCAAAACAAAAGTTAGTTCGTAATAAAAACGAGCTAAAACGAATCTTCGCCTTGAATCGCTATATAAAGACAGAACAAACAAATGTTATTTATAATTAATAACGAAAGCGAAGATGAATCTTCCGCCTTGAATCGCATATACAAGGATAAAGAATCGTTTGTTGCAAGTAAAATAATTATGAAATATTATTTATACATGTTTTTAATATTTCTTTTTATTTATTGCGAGTAATCTCAGAAATTTG
>SNQN01003282.1:47397-62985 GCA_008642245.1 Bassia scoparia | reverse complement strand
TTTATCTCATAATAATCCTAATTTGTTACCTTATCTTCTCAAAACAATCCTACTCAATATTTTTACCTACTATATCAGGTTATCCCTCTAATTAATAGGTTAATTCCTCCCCCCTCCCTATTTTCTTTTTTCCTTTTTCTTTTTTTCCTCTTCACCACTCAACAACACATCCACCAAACCCACCACCACCCATCAAGACGGCCACCACGAAACACCGTTCCCATCCCTCAAAAACACACCCGCAACCACCACCCAACAACACAGCCACCATGAAACACCGTTCCTGCAACCCAAAGCCCACATAAACACCACCCACGACCATCAAATAAGTACACACCGCCAAATAACCACCACCCACGACTATCGAATAAGTACGTGGGCAGCGACGGAGGCAGCGCCGTGGGCGGTGACGTGGGCAGCAGAACTTAACGGCGGTGGCTGCATTTTACAAATAGCAGCAGGCCGCGGCGACAAACAGCAGAAGGCCGAGGGTTTGGGTGGTGTGACGATGGTACGTCGGTGAACGCGGGTTAGCCTCCCTCGATCTCCCTTCAATTGCTCCACTATCGCAAACAAAACCCCAAATTTGTGGGTTTGAAAGAAAGAGAAATAAAGGGGAGGCGATAATGGGCTGAGCGAACTATGCGATGGTGCGTGGTGGTGAAGGTTGTGCGCTGCGAGGGTGGGGTGCGAGGGAGACTGTGGTTGATGGTGGTTGTGGCAGGGAGTGAGAGGGTGTGGTGGTGGTTGATTGTGAAGGGTGGAGGTATGGTGGTGGTGAGGGTTGAATGGTTGAATAAGAAAATTTAGGAGTATTAAAACAAAAAAAAAAACAAAAAAGGGAAAAAAAATAATTTTACCTGGTTAACAGGTTAAAGATCACAAAATTTGTTTTGAGAAGATAGGGTAACAAATAAGGATTATTATGAGATAAACTTGAGTTGGGATTATTTTGAACGGAGGGCCTAAAGTTCGGATTATTTAATTCCTTCCCTAATATATTTATAAGAAATATATTTATAAAAATTCCGAAAATTACGGGAATTACATTCATGACACCAACTCTATCCAAGAAGATGCAAAGGAAAGCAACAAAACAAAGGGGAAAGATAAGTTGGAAAGGGAAGCAGTATTTTCAATTGTCATAAAATTGAAATGATTTTTTTAAATAAAATTAATAGATTGAAGTTGGTAATATTTTTTAGGATGAGGTTTTGTTTTAAAATAAAAAAATAAGTGTCATTAATCTTCCTTCGACAAAGATTAGCCTAATGGATGATTTAATAGCAATAGATTAATACTCTTTTTAAAACTAATGAAATGATGATAATGTATAATGGAACATTAATTTAGATATATTAAGCATATGGTTATATAAGTATTATTAACAAGGTGCAAAGCATATATTTTATATAAGCATATGGTTTATAAGAGCATAAGTGTTAATCCATTTCCTTATGTTGGTTGGGCGGGAGGTTTATAAGATAGTTAGATGCACCAGGTGCATAGGATTGATTGACTATTACCTTAAATTCTGTTTCATTTGTATGCATCAATTCATGTTAATCAAATTGTCTACTTCAAACTGGATAACATTCACATGCACTCTGCATATATGATAGTAGCTGATAATGATAGTTGCGCTAGAGTAAATCATTTGTATTTCTGAACTAATTTAACTATGAGTTTATAATATTTATTACTCAAAGGTGCAAAATTGTGCATGTTTGAATCAGGTATCACTAATGTGATTACCGTGAAACACATAGCATTATTGCCCGATAGCATTGTTCGACAAAAGCCTGAAAAAAATTGTAGGCATGCCAATATCAGCAAATGATGCAAATAAATGCCCAGGTAAGACCCGAAAATAAGGCTAACTACTGATTTTTTTTTAAAAATAAAATACAACAACAAATGCTTGATACTAACACCATCATAAAAATGCAGCATTATGGACAAGAAAAAGTATGTGAGAGGATTTTAAAATGCATTGGAAAGAATACATCTTCAGGTACAAGTAAACCGAAGAGGTTACAAGCAAGAGTTTACAACAACAAGGGTATTCGATGAAGATGAAGCAAATGAGAACCAAAATGAAATCAACTTAAGAAAAACTAATCAAAGTAAGTGTCGAATTTTAATAAATTGATTTTATGTACTATGAAATATGGTTTCATATAAATTGGTCATATGTATGTATGTAGTTCCAGTTTTAACTTTATATTATCCTAAATCCATTATTAGAGGAGTTGCTATATTATTAGAAAGTTGAAACAAGTGACATACTTCTTTGATTAGTAGATCAAATAATAGCAGTTAGGTTTGACAAGTTATCTAAGTCATTATTTCTTTTGAACTAACTTTAATATGCCAACTTCTGTTTGACGGAGATATGTAATGAAAAATAAAAATTTAAAGGAAAGTGGAAATAAAAGGGATAAAGGAATCGACAACCGAGTGTTTTCTGTGTACAAAATTTGATACTTTAAAGATTCTTAGTAGCTTACACTTTATATATATATAGTAACTAAAAATTGTTTTGCAGGACCAAAAGTTGGGAATAAAACAGACAAGGAATACATATTGAGAACCTCAACATCAAACCCAATAAAGATTGGTAGTAAGACTTACAATTATCAATGCCCATAAATTTATATACAAATTTAAGTTGAAACTCTACCAATGTATACGCATTTACTATGAATAATGTAGTTCGTTTATTCGATTATACACTTAGAAATACACTTGAATGTTTGTAACATTATAGTGTCAAAATCTTATTAAACAAAAGTCATCCGTGCTTGACACGGGCTAAAATTCTAGTCTTCCTCCAAATCCAACTAAGTCTACTGGGTGTTTATACTCCCACCAATTGTGATTTTTAATGTAAAGTGAGTTAGAACCATTTTCTATGGAGTAAAATTTCTATTACAATAATAAAAAACTTTTTCCTTTAAAAACCTCCTTACATGTTACATCTCCCTTTGTTTTTCCTATATATTTTCCATCATTTTTTTTTTCATGCAACCAAATAACGATTGTTTTCCCATTTCCTTCAGAAGAAGGAAAAAAAAAAATATTTCCCATTAAAATCATTCTACATTAAAAATGTTTTACATCAAAGCATACATACCCGAAATTGAAAATGATTTTCTATGGTATACAAACAAAGCCGTAGCGATTGATTAATGAAGAGATATACGATAATACGAAGAATACATTACATGGCATGGTTACATCCTCAAGATTGTGCATGGGGTATAAGGRCAAATAGCCCCATCAAACATAATCCCAAATTCCCTAAGCCAAGTGTTGGGCTATGTAGACGTCCACATGAATATCCTTATCTAAGTGGTCAAGCTTCTAAGTTTCAAGTAGCCAATAGCTTCTCGCTATTTTGATTATTACCTATGAAACTAGAATAAAGAAGAATGACCAATATCCAAAAATGATTAAATAWTAATAATAATAATTTCTTCAGCATCCCACAACCACTGGTAGTGACAGATTGTCAGATTTCTGTACAMGTATTTATTCTTTCTAAGAAATCATATTGAAAAATGCTGTAACAAATCGAACCTCACGCAAGAAGCTGGGAATAACCCAAGAAAAAACTCAAATGACAATATACACAACTGAGATATTCCCTAATTGCCTTCCCTGCATAACGGAGCTGAGAGTACCCCCTTCATTGCATTCATATCACTTTTGTCAGATTACCTGCAAAAGGACCGTTCCGAGTGAGATTTACTACAGAAATTTGCCGAAACCGCAAGCATGTTCCATCGAAACTCGACCGACAATTTCGCAACCGCTGGATCTCAAAGAGACCCAATTGCGGAAGCTGGTCAAGAAGAGCTATAAAACAGGTAATTACAATGAAGCTTTTTATTTCCTTCAGTGTATGGTGAGCAGAGGTTACCAGCCTGATTTAGTCCTCTGCACAAAGATGATCAAAGGGTTCTTCAATAGCAGAGATGTAGARAAAGCAATAGAAGTCATGAATATCTTGGAATCGAATGGGGAGCCGGATTTATTCGCGTACAATGCTATGATCAGCGGTTTCTGTAAGGTGAACAGGATTGAAGAAGCTAATCAGCTGCTAAACAAAATGAAAAGTAAAGGGTATTCCCCTGATATAGTCACCTACAACATCATGATTGGTAGCCTTTGCAGCAGGGGGAAGCTTGATTCAGCCTTGAGAATGTTGGAGAAACTACTGGCAGATAACTGTGAACCAACTGTCATAACATACACCATCTTGATAGAAGCCACTATCACTCAAGGTGGGACCCACAAAGCAATGAAACTGTTCAATGAGATGCTAYCAAGAGGGCTTGAGCCTGACATATTTGTCTATAACACCATGATTAGAGGGATGTGCAAAGAAGGGTCTGTTGGTCAAGCGTTAGCCTTTATTCAAAGCTTACCCTCCCAAGGTTCTCACCCAGATGTGTTCTCATATAACATCCTCTTACGGGCGTTGCTAGATCGAGGGAACTGGGAGCAAGGAGAGCAATTAATGAGAGAGATGCTATTAAGAGGCTGTGAGCCGAATGTTGTTACTTACAGCATACTGATAAGTGCTTTATGTCGCATGAGCAAGGTAGAGGAGGCCATGGATTTGCTGAAAGACATGACGGAAAAAGGCTTAAAGCCTGACAATTATAGCTATGATCCTCTAATTTCAGCATTTTGTAAAGAGGGGAAATTGGATTTGGCAATTGGAGTGTTAGATCTAATGATTTCAAATGAGTGTCTGCCTGATATTGTTAACTATAACACTGTTTTGGCAGCTCTATGTAAAATCGGAAAGGCTGATCTAGCTCTTGAGATATTTGATAAGCTAAGCGACGTGGGTTGTGATCCAGACGCAAGCTCCTACAACTGTTTGATAAGTGCATTATGGAATATTGGGGATCGATCAAGGGCTATGAYAATGGTTGAAGAAATGTTTAAGAATGGGATTGATCCCGATGAGATCACTTATAATGCCCTTCTATCTTGTTTATGCAGAGATAGGATGGTTGATGAAGCGATGAAACTACTAAGGGACATGGAGAACTTTGGTACAGAACCAACGGTTATTAGCTACAACATGATACTGCTTGGTCTTTGCAAAGAACATAGACTAACAGATGCAGTTGAATTGCTGGGACAAATGGTTGAAAAGGGTTGTCAACCCAATGAAACAACCTATACATTGTTGATAGAAGGAATAGGATTTGCAGGGTGGCCTGATGAGGCTATGAAATTGGCAAAAATTTTGATGGAAATGGATGCAATTTCCTTCGATTCTCTCAAAAGCTTGAGTAAGGCCTTCCCRAATCTATTTCCACAAAAACAACTTGCAGCTWCTGAAGTATAGAGATCTAAGATATTTTCACAGCATGTTTTAGATATGACACTGTAAATACAGTATACTTCCAGAACACCCACATTCTATGCTTGGTAAGAGATATTTTCAAGTCTATTTAAGGTTTGCCAGTCATTTTCAGTAAAAATGTAAATATATCTCCATCTACTTATACCAAATGTTGTATGTAACAGTCCTCCCCCCTGCATCCCCCACCCCTCCTCCCCCGGGCAAGGCTTAAATGTTATTCATCGGGACTTCGGATGTAGTTTCTGTATTGATTTCTTATTTTGATGTAGATTTGATTCAGAAAACATAGTCTGTTCTTAATTTCTCTTCAAAAATTCAAATACCACTGTTGCCCTTCCTAAAGCTTAGAAGATTGTATAGGTACAGTATTTATTTATATCTACTCACCAGAGTACATCTAATTMCTCAATTTCTTACCATATGTTCATTACATAYACATAATATCAAATGGTTATGAAATCAGATAACAGTAAAACGTCTTTCGACATTTCACTACCTTTRCTCATTTCACTTTTTCCTCTTGTTTATAATCAATTTGGGAAATTCAAAAAATGAGCCAACCTAATCAATTAAGGAAAGTCAAAAAATGATATGGCTGAAATAAAACCTAATTCAAACTATCATTAAATCTCGAAAGCCATAAATTGTTCAAAAATGCAATTCAAATACTAATATTGAAATGATCGACTCCGAGGATCTAAGGATTTTTTCCCCTAGATATAGTTAAGAAGTTTACTAATACCAAAAACCAGGCTTCTTTTTTCTTAACCTATCATTCACATTAGCAGTTTTMCATTCAATTTATCACTAGTGTAACTGAGAAAAATGTKAAGGAAAATTGGACATGGGAAGCCAAATCCGCCAACTCAATTAGCAAACTCCACTTAAAAAACAAAATATGCAGATTGAGAATTGGAAAAAAGAAAAAAGAAAGAAAAAGGATGGTGCATTTGTTAAGTTCCGCATTTACGTAGGGAAAACTTTTGACCCAATTTCTTTAAAAAAACATGAAGCTAGATTGTAACCCTAAGGGCAAAAAACATTTAGCAGTTGAACAATCATAGTAGACAACTTGACATTCATTTCAAACCTCACTTCTTATTCTGATACTTCAGACTTCTAAACAAAAATATAATCAAAAAACTTTAAAAAATTAGTATTCATCTTAAAATTACAACTTCAGAAAATTCACTCATCTGATTATTAATGACAAGAACTTTATAACCATAGATCATACCATCATATTCTGGAAAAGGGCTAACAAAATTTTTCATCAAGTGAAGTGTAAGCAACAAAACCCAAAGAGAGAGAAAAGCATACAGCACACAGAGGCCAACTTTCAGCCTTCAGATGAGCTTGAGTAAATCTTAAAGTATAAGCAAAAGATACATAACAATAAAGATGTAACTTAGTGACTTACAGTAGTGTTTGCTGAGTGGAACTTAGTTTCCAACTTCCAAGCTTGACAAKCGTAAAATCAAGGTGRACTCGTATGAATTTCTTATCCAAGCCTTAAGCCAAATTCAGAATCATCAAATTAAAGCCCTACATTAAAGTCATTTAACAATTAAGAAAAAGAAGTAAAATTGCATGGCTATTAAGATGACAATCCCCAATCAAACGAAGGACCCCTAATAGGGGTTGGCTAAAAAGCTGTCCATCAAGGATAACAAAGTCAGAACCGGTGAATTTTCAAAGTTGTACTTGATGAACTGGATTCAACGGGATCTTAATACATTGACAATTTTTATTTCCTTTGGGAGACAAAAGGTTTTTGGGAGACAAAAGGTTTCAAGAGCACTGCAAAAAAGAAACCACACACCATATCCTGTAAGTTATTTGTCCTGACTAGGCAGAAAAATGTGCTGCAGAGACCAGGAAAAAAAACTAAGCTCTATTTTGATGAATGAACTAGCCCTGAAGAGAGTTGACAGAAAGTGCATTTATTAAATCTAAACATTCTGCAGTTACCTAACAACTCCCTAGTTATTCTGACTTTTAAAAAAAATTCWACAGGCCAATGCCTTCTTTTGGAGTTATCACTTTATTCAGCATCATAAAATACATCAATTAATCAATCAAAGCATCAATCCCATAAGTGGAYTCACTTACATGAACCAAAAGTGATCATTCCATATAGTAATCCACCATCATAACATACATAAGAAATTGAATTGAGGGCAGAAACATCAATGCTTATACATATCAGAAAATGGACCGYTTTTTACATAGTGTACCTATAGATGATGCGAGAATTTTACATGCAAGTCACAAACTGCAAAAGACTATATGGTGGATGAGAATTGGGAAGCATTTGAGTACTTCCCCTTTCCTAAATCAAAATTAACATTTAACTTTAAATTGTTTAATGTTTTGGTTGATGCCTAAATGCAAGTACCTAAGAAGAAAACCCTCATTGAAGCACTAAGAGAAGACAAAGCTGAAAAGCAGGTTGTGACTTGTGAGGATGCTGAAGAATACATAGGTTGCATTTCAATTCAGCTTGACACCTTCTCTCAAAGCCCCCCACTCAACTAGCTTATAAGAAAGTTCACGAGCTTCTTCAATCATACCATCCACAGCAATTCCTTCAATTAAACTAGTATAAACAGTAGTATCAGGCTTGATCAGATTCCGGATCATGATTTCCAGAACTTGTATAGCAACATCCAGTTTCTTAATTTTACAGAGCTCCAAAATTATAGTCCTACAATAACTGTTGGCAATTTTTTGCTTACTTCTATCCATCTCCTTGAGTACCTCCACAGCCTCAATAAATTTATCAGCCCAACAAAACCCCCAAACTAGGCAACGATGAGTTATCTCATCAGGAATAATTCCCTTTTCCATCATCTCATAGTACAATTCCATTGCTTTATCCATAGAGCCATTTTTTGACAGACCATCAATGACAATGTTATACGTAATCAAGCCCACAGAACAACTGCTATCACTTAAAAGCCTAACGATGCAAAGAGCCTCATCCACCATTCCTTCTCTACAAATGGCTGCTAAAAGGGTATTGTAAGTGATTATATCCGGAGCAAAGTTCCTGTCAACCATTTCAACAAGAAAAATTATGGCACGGTCAAGAAGCCCATACTTGCACAAACCCTTGATGAAGATATTATATGTAACAACAGTTGGCTGAATAGAAGTTTGAACCATGATGGACAAAATTTCATTAGCTTCTTCCCAATAACCATGGTTGCAGATAGCATGAAGTATAGTGTTATAAGTCACAGTATTTGGCTCCAAACCATGAGATATTAAGTTACTCATTACCAAAGCTGTTTGTTTGAGATTTCCTTCTTTACAAGTAGAGTTGACCAGTGAATTGTAGGTAACAATATCAGGATAACAGCCTTCGACAGAAAATTCGTCCAACACTTCAAGAGCCTTTACTAACCCATGATGTTTCATCACTAACTCTAGTAAAATWGTATACGAGATAATGTAAGGAGGACATCCKTTTCTAAGTTGCTCCTTCCAAAATGCAATTGCTTGATCAAGCTTGCCCCTATCACAAAATCCCCTGATAATTGTGTTATAAGTGATAGCATCTGGCGGGCAGCCACTAGAGCTCATATTTTCCAAGTAATTAATGGCAGAGTTTAACTTCCCCCTCTTGCACAATCCCCCAATTAACATGTTGTACGTGATGACATCCACCACACCACCAGACATGACAACAATGTCCAAGACCTTTGCTGCTTTCTCAACATGGTCTAGCTTAACAAGACCACGTATCAAATTCATACAAGAAGGGAAGTGAGGGATTTGACTTTGACGAGCCATGACCTCCACCAATTTTGTTGCCTCAAATAGTTTTCCAAATCTGCAACACTTTTGAAGAATATCATTATTATTTAGCTCATCATTTCCAACAAAGGGTCCTTCTAACCATGAAACAGGGTTCTTCAAACTAATCGGTCTAACATTCTTCTGTGAACCAGCTGTATATCTCCGTGACCTTAGATCCCTTTTATCATGTCCAATCTCACRGACATCATCAATGCAAACACGCTGAGCTTTGCATTTAAACAAGGAAAATTCTTTGCTTGAGTTGATTCCAGATGGTTGTAGACAAAATCGAACATTATGGCTATATTTGAATTGAGAAGCTAGGTCAGGCTGCAGTGATTTTACATATGTGCGATGGACAAAACCAGCACTAGCATCCTTTCCGTCACAGAATGAATCAACTCCTTGTAAACAGGGAACCCCAACTGTGGCACGCTGAAAAGTAGTAGGCACCATTATTAAGTTCAATACTCAGCAGTGTCCAATGCACATCATTTTGTAAAAGCACCTTATAAGCCTATACCATGGTCTGACAACAGCGATAACAATGATATCAGAGCCTAAATGTTATGGTACTTGAAGTAGATTCCAGACTTCCTTTTGTTTTCTGATAGTATTCTCCAACAAGACTAAATTTTTAGAAGACCCTGCAAAAAGGAAGATTATGATTTTTAAATAATGAAAAATAAAAAATATACASTACACGTCTAATATGTTGTGGGTATGTGTGTTTAATATGGAAGGTACACTGGCTGCCCAACATGTCTGAGAATTTAGAATTGTGAATGAAAAATAACAATTCCAATGCCGAATTATTTCAATTTTTGTCAAGCTCGCTAAATTTCAGTTTGCAATTGCAACATGTGTAGGACAAGTTCGAAGATAATAAATCAGCAAAGAAAAATTACATTTGTATTTCAGGATCATTTTTATCCAAATCCCAACTTTTGAGATATAACTAGACTTAATTAAGGCAATACTTCAAAACTTTTTTCTCACTCTTTTTTTTTTTTTTTTTTGAAACAATCAATGTTGAACAGTGAGAAAGACAGAAAGTTCAATCTATGTAAGTGTCTGCCCTTTTCTGAATCTTTTAAACTGATACATTTGCCTCAGATCTCCCAAGAAAATATCTGATTCGCTAAAGGCTATCATTGTTTTTTTGAGAAAAGTAAGCAAGAAATTTTATTAAAGAGAAAGAGAGAGATTACAAGCAGTAGGCAACACTGCAAAAACCAAAACCAGCAGCCTACAAACAGAGACCAAGATGCAAATGAGCATCATAATTGAGTTTGAAGGCCACCTTCTAGGAAGGGTTCCCAAAAACTCAAAACAATCATCTGCAGCATCAAGGCCTAAAGACAAGTCTAACCAAAACCAAAACAATAGGGCAAAAAACAAACACACTATCCTAGCAACCTGGTAAACCAAAGCTTGTCAGCTGCAGAGGTTTTGACAGGCAATACAACAAAAATTCTCTCAAAAGCTAGGCGTTTTAAACTCAAAATAAGCACATTCGGTTTAAGTAATGTAGCTTTCCAAATAGCACTTGTTTTCGAAATTCTGCTACCTTGTAAGTTCTGTAACCATTATATAAATCGGTTGCAGGGGCTCCTAACTCCCTATACTGAGTTGTCTTTGGACATTGGAAAAAGAGATGATCATGAGTCTCCACTGTTTGCTGGCATAAAGGACAATCTGCAGAAATGCAAATGCCCATTTTCARTAACCTATCCCTGGTTTTTAGCCTTCCCCACATAACCATCCAACTAATGAAGCTGCTCTTAGGAACATTCAACCTACTCCACACCCATCTGTCCCAACCAACAGCTTGAGTGTTCTGTAACAGCCAATGATAACCCTCTGCAGCTGTGTACTGGGGTTTCTGCCTCCATGTATTCCCTACATATCCAGAAACAAACACATCCCTGATGTTGCAGATTTGTCTCCAATACCAGCTGGCATTAGAGGAGATATTATAAGTTCTCCAGTCTCTGCCTTTGATATACACGGAATTCACCCACTTGACCCAGAGATTGTCAAAAGGCTATCATTGTTAATACGTTTGTATATGAATCTCTCCAGCTKGATGACATTTGTTTATGGATTGAAATATTGCATATCTCAAACTAAGAAACCTTTGTAGTAAAGGTTGATAAATGTTTTCCAAAAGGGGAAATCCAAACAACTACTCAATTTCTTTTTTACTTGCATCATACCATTTTGCAGAGTCTTCAAAACTCGACATTGACCATTAATAACTTAGATTGTATATTTTAAAAAGTTATAAAAGTTGATATTAATAAACTACACATTTAGAAGAATCTAACAAATCTTACATGACCATTTTATACATTATAGACTTTGACAGAAAAAAAATTTAGTAGATCCCACTATCCAAGTGTCATCAAATTTGCCGAACACTTAGCTTCAATTCCTCACCAACACAGAAATTCCAGAAGCAAAAAAATAAAAATAAATAATAAATCAGAAAAAATACCAACAATCAAAACAGAGGAAATCCTGCAAAAGCTGCCAACATCATTTGGATATGAGTTTTCACAAAATGGATTAACTAAATCCATACACACAATAGCATGATATGACATTCAAAGAAGGTTATGATTTATAATTTTCCCTAGATTTTTGATATATCATTTGATTAAATTTTAGAGAGCATACACCATGTTAGGGGGCTAGGGCCATAGGGGCTATTGAGAGAAAGACAGTTTCGCATCAAAGTAATATCATAATACTGTCCTACATTCTCCTCTTAAAGAACCATTGACGAATAGTGACAAATCCTCAACAATTATTTCCCCTTTAAAATTCTTGACAATGAAGTGAATTCATAAACGTCGAGGATTCCAGTTAAAACAGAACCTATATATGTCACAATCTCTAAAAGTACTCTCAAGTTCTATTTATCATTCATAGTCATCACAAGGTCTTCTAAACTTTCTGTTCAGGACAAGTCACTCAAGTTCACCAATTATTCCAGGGTCTATCAGGGAATCACAAAGATRCATTCATTWGCACACTAACAGAGACTAAGTCAATCTCAATTCACAACAAATGATTAAAAGTAACTCAACTGCAGTTAAAGCCAGATACAGGATAAATTTATACTGTAACTGGTAAAGTAGGCACTAAAAGAGCAGGAGAACAAGCCGCAACATTAAATTCGTACCTTCGATTCAAAATTCAACCAACATAACATCGTCATCATAATCAACATTCAACAACTAAGGTTTACAATAATATTCACTAACATCGAAATCGCCTTAATCCTAACAGAAGAGCAAAGTAAACCTCCTAGCACCTCAATGTAATTATTCAGTCGAAACCTAAATTTGAGCCGATTATGATTCAGTCGAAATCATCAATTCAACGCTATATCAAAGTATACTCACTTTACAAAAATATAGGTTATCTTGAAAATCAACAAAAGGTTGAATTTGAGTTAACAATAAAAAAAATTCAAATTAGGATTATGCTGAAATGGCCAAATGGAGCAAAATGTAGATGCGACGATTTTTAATTTCCAGGAAATCCCCAACGAAAAGATTGATTAGGAAGGAAAAGTAAAATAAAATAAAAAGGAATTGAAGTAAAGATAATTACCTGAAACGGGAAACGGTGGTGGACTGGTTTGGTGCGTTTCGTAGGAGATGAAAATAGGAAACCAAGTGCTACGCGCCTACGCTGCCAATTGATATGAATGAGATTTTAGGGGGGTGTTTTGTTTAAAATTCACCGGAGATGATTAAGTAGTATAAAACAAAGGACGGTTTTCATACCTACAACTATATTAGAAAGTCTGCCATCTGTAAAAATAAACGTTTCAACTTTATAACTTCAAAAATATACACATTTTTCGTTTATCTCTACGCCCTGAAATTATCATCCTACCTCTCCCATTGACAAATTACAATTACATACTAATAACCACTCAATAGCCAAATATTTTTCATATTATTGTTCACTATTAAGATTAAATTTAAAACGTCAAGCACGCATCGCGTGCTAAAAAACTACGAGTAGTTGAAACTAAACAAATTTTAAAGCTTCAACTATTGTATTTGTAGATAGATTGTTGACTTATAACCTTTAATCGATCTCATTTTCTATATCTATTCATCCGTTTTACTTTTATGAATTATGTTTTATTTATGTAATTTTATTTATTCTTAAATCATTAAAAAATGGTTATTTTTTCTCCTTAAATTTCATATTCTTCATCTTGTCTTTTTAACATTTTATTTATAAAAATATTAATTAATTTTTATTTTATTTAATGTTTCCCCGTAACCTTGATTTTTACGACTGACGTTTCCCCGTTTCCGAAACCTCTACATTTCGAAAACTCCAAGTTTGTAAGAATTATGTAATTGTGAATATGGACTGTTTTCGTGAAAGAATGTTYGAATGTTTTTGACATTGAACAATATTAAAGGTTGTAAAATTTGAAAGAATCGTGATTATTGCTATCGATTGTGATTATTGCTAAAATTCAATTGTAGTTGTCTTTTCTTGTACTGATTGAAGGTTTATTTTAGGCAATAATATTTTATGTACGAGATTTACTTTGATTGTTAGTTGATTTCAAAGTCTATTGGGTTTCTTGTTACTTATTTAAGGGAGGGGAGGGTAAAAAAGTAATTCAACGACTTGACATCGTCACCCCCACCGTAACCTCCCCTTCCCTTATACAGAGTACTAGCCTAATTTGCACGCGATGCGTGCGACGAATTTTTTAGTTCATTACTAAATATTAATTATTACTAAATATTAATTTTTTAAAACACAAATTAGATTGATGAGATTTAATATAAATGATATAAATAAACACAATGACAAACAAATACTAATTTGATAAGTACTAGACAATTTAAAATGGAAATTTTCAAAACTAAAACAAAAACACAACTAAAGTTGATTTCCCTATAAATAATAATACATGTAAAATGCAAATCTTGATGAACCAATAATGTGAAATGTGAAAAAAAAAACATAAAAAAAACTAGTTCCGAAACACAATACATTATTAGAATTAGAAAGAAAAAAGCAGAAAAAATGATTGGAAAAGTTTAAAATACAAAATACGGGAGTACTTTAACATTATAGTTATAGAAGAAATACAAATGTGAGTATTTATATTAAGTATTTTAAGATTATTATTTCTATGAATTGTTTATTGGTGATTAGTGGGATTTGATGATTTTATGGCGGAGAAAAATTGATGAAAAAATAGGAATAACTATGGTTATTGAAAAATTGCATTTAGAAATTTTACTTGCAATGATTAAAGGATGATTTGTTTGATTTGATTAGTAATGTTTTACTTGATTTTTATCTTATTTAGAAACTCCAAAGTTGACTTATGACAACTTGAACAAATTAAGGGTTTCAATTAAGAGTTAATTGAAGAATGTTATTTTTATTAATTAATCAATTAAGGTTTGAATTTTTGATTCATTATGGTAGTTTTTAAAATAATCTTCCTAAAGCTAACACTAACTATGTTATCTTGTCAGCTGATTTGTTATGTTATCTTCCTAGAACTAACACTAACGCATCTAATAATGAAGTACATAGTACAAAAAATAGCTTAGCTATGCGCTAACACCATGTTCATTTAATAATTTGCTAACAGTTTTAAGAAGTTATTTTTAAACCCGTTAAAAAAATTAATTTTCAAGTGTACTCATGTTAGTAGTCCTTGTACTCATCTAATCAAGGTCATAATGTTTTAAGCAAATTAAAAAATTAATAACACAAAGAACTTAATACCAACAAGTATATACAATAATTTTTTAAACCTCAACTCAGTTAYACACCATATCAAGATTGTGTCAAAACTCAAAACAAAAATAATCAAACCCTAACTTATAAGATTAGTCAATTATGAGAAGAAAATTAACAAAGTAAAAATACATGAACATAGACAAGAAATTAAAAAAAAAGCACCAAAAATCTCCAAGCTTGATTTGAATTAAGAGTAGAAGATTAGGAGAGCAATGGCAAAATGACAAAGGATTGAGGAGATGTAACTGGGAAAAATAAATTGAAGTGGCGTCAATTGTTTTATTATGATCGATATGAGTTTATTTGGCTTTAATTATAAAGGCAAATTTACACTAACCCAAYGTATTGAATTGTTAATCAAAGGAATTATATTTTCAATAGATAATAATTAGGAAAAATTGATTCTAATAATTTGAACTTTTATCCATCCGCCCATAATAATCCTAATTTATCACCCCATCTTCTTCTAACATACCCGTTTACCTATAACCTGTTATTCAGGTTACTCCTAACCCACCCACCCACCCTCCCTCACCTTATTTCTCCTTACCGGCAATCTATCCCACCACCTCCCAATCTATCCCACC
>SNQN01003282.1:10059-42326 GCA_008642245.1 Bassia scoparia | reverse complement strand
CCCCCCCACCCACAACCCACGAAGACACCACTCACCACCATCTGACCCCACCAATTTCCACCGTCACACCCCCCTTCCCCCACAAACGCAACCACCTAATTAACACCACCGCTGCAACCACACAAATGCAATCAATTTTCGAAATTTGATTTGAATTGATTTATGGGTTGTTGGGTTCGAATTAGGGAGGGAGTAGGTTCGAATTAGGGAAAGTGTGAGTTTTGGGTTGGTGGGCGAAAAACGATGGTTTAGGTGTTTCGATTTGAATTTGGGTTTGGTTATTAGTTGCTTCGATTTAGGGGGGATTTGAATCGGTGGGAGGAAAGTGGTCTGGGTGCGTGCACGYTGATGCATGCGAGGTGGTTTGGCCAGGTGGGGTTGGATTATGTGATTGGTCGGGAAGTGGTCATGGTGCGTGGGTGRTTGCTTGCGAAGGTGGAGGGGGGTACGACGGTGGGAATTTCGAGGGTGGGTAGTGTTTTGTATAGCGGCGGTGGTGTTTCGACGGTTGGTGGGGGTGGTTTGTGTGGTGGTAAAGGTAGTTGTGGGCATGCGGTGTGGTTGTGGCTTGCGGCGTGGTGGTGGTTTTTAGGGAAAGGAGGGGGGGGGGAAGGTAACCTGTTACAACTGGTTGTTAGCAAGTCAATATAATGGTGGGTATGTTAGAAGAAGATGAGGTGATAAGTTAGGATTATTATGGGAATATTTTGAGTAGGGATTATTATGGATGAATGGATAAAAGTTCGGATTATTAGAATCAATTTTTTCTAARAATTACTAATGGCTTGAATTTGTGGTGAAGTATACAAACGGTGAAAAATAAAATGTGAGTACTCAAATAGTGAAAATTAGCAAAGTGAGTAACCAAATGTGTGCTTAACTCGTAATAATCTAAAATGAACTCATTAATTTTCTAACTTCATTACCTATTACTCATAATTCATTATTAATTTAAAGGATCATTTTGAGAAGTATGCTTTATAATTGTTGATTATTCGAATCTTCTATATCATAAATTCAAAATGGTACTATATCATAAACTCAAAATGTTACAAATTCTACTTAAATTTTTTTTTATTGACAAGTAATTCTACTTAAATCTAATACTAAATATTTTTTTTGACAAAGGTGAAAAGCTAAAATCAGCCATGACTGAGATCGCCATCTTTTCATTATTATCAATAAACGTTATATTACAAACACAACTAGGATAACTATTACAATTTCAAGACATTTAAAACAGAAGTTTTTTGGGAGTTGGAGAAGATCCGGACTTTGAATATGGCTTGCTTTTCTTATTTTTCCACTGTGATAATGGGAGGTCTTAATATTTCACTTAGAGAATAAACCTTTTGGTTTGAACTCGAGTCAAGAGAAATTTTCGATGTACAAGGAAAGATAAGGTTGGAAGAGAAAAGTGAATGACATGGGTTTCCTGTAAATGACACTTTGTATCTTCCATGGCGAACTTGATGGAGATTTAGGTTCGTCGTGTCCTCCTTGAGCGACTACGGTTACCCATAGTAATAATTAAAGGGGAAATGCCACGATTGCTCGTAACAAAATGTTGGAAACAAGTAGTGCTCTTATAATGATGGCTAACAAATGAAGGTAATGTTACGTTGCGAGGGTCACGGCAGGTTGGTGGATCGGCCTGGCCTTACCTTGTGGAGCGAGTTATATTGGAGCACTTTCCTCACTTTGGTTTATTGTGCAACTGTCTAAGGAAGGAGTTGATGGCACAAGTTTAACTTGGGGCTCTGCAGCCAGATTTGTAGGGCTTCTTTGGGGAGTCCACTAGTTTGATGCTCATAGCATTTTTGATTTTGAGTTAAAAAGRTAAACCACCTTTCCTTTGGTAACTTATCATAATCCTCCTTTGAGATATGAAGGGAAGAACCTTGTTTTTTCCGATTACGAAACTGGCACTTGGGTTCTGGCTTATTGGTTTCATCTACTCAAATTTTTCCTTTCTCTATGTCTTCCATGGATACATCCTTAGAGTTGTCTTCTTCCTTTGTTTGCACAAACTTGTTCATTGTCGTATCATTATCAGAACTCACCTCCTCAATAGATATGTCCCCACACTCATAAATACCATTATCCTACCCTGTTAACCAGTATTCGACAACTTCAAAATGCACTTCCTGTGAGAATCTCCTCCTCCTGAAAAACCTCATTGGAAGAAGAGTTCCCTGTCAAGGGAGTTAATACATCAATACCCATTTCAACTTGATCATAATCATGTTTTTGGTTAATTGGTTGTAGAAGAGTCTCCACCTCGCGTAACTTTTTCCTCACCTCATGGTTATGCGGCTCAATCTCACATGCTGAAACCAAATCTGAATAAGCTAAATCAAACTTCTCCAACTCAAAATAGGCGCAAACTCTCCGGTAAAAGGCTTTAACATTAGTTGGACTATAATCCAAKAAAATCGTGGAGAGATGCCCCGCTTGTAAGAAGTCTTTTTTCTTAAGAAAACAAGCAGACATATTCAAAAGAATACTACAAGCAAGATAAAAAAAAAGACGTTTTTATTGTCCTCCTTAGTAGCAAGATTGGAAAGGAAAATCCCTGCTAACCCATACTTTTCTAAAGCCTCATCAATCACAATTTTCTTAAAAAARGAATTACCCTCCTCCTTTAACTCAAGAATGTGGTCCAAAATACCCCTCGGATTCTCCAACACAGAGATATAATCTAACAAGTAGCCGAAATTCGTCTTTTTCTCCAAACTATCATCATCAACAAGAAGACCTCTAAGGTCCTTTTAAACTTATCACAATCAACTAGAGAAAACATACTCTTAAATAAAAGAAACACATCTAAAAACTCACAACCACCAACAAGATTAAAAAGAAACAAGGAAAAACAAACTCACACTAACCTACAATAACCCAAGTAAAGAAGGAACAACAAACAAAWTGCAGACCCAAAGCTTCGAAATACTAAGAAAAAAACAGAAAGCAAAACCCACTAAACAACCAAATGCATTAAACAACAAAATAAGACCACTAGAAAACTAACCTTTAAGAAGTAAAAAAGGCATAAAAAGAGGAAGAGAGAAAAGAAAGAAAGCAAGACCCTAACACTACCGGAAAAAGACAGCCCACGACCGACCAAACGGAGACGATGACGGATGGTTCAGTAGGTTGGGGAAGGACAGTACGTTGGCGGTGAGGTTGTCGCCATTGTCCTTGGTTGCCTGGAGTGCCGCCACGAAACCCCCAAAACGGAAAAGRCGTACTACCTAAACAACGTCARCAAGGGCGCTTCACCAGACCAAAGTGAGTCAATCTCCAATTGGTGGTAGATCGGGGGCTTGTCGGTAAGTTAGGAGGGGCGGTGACCCACACCCTTCACCGGCAAGTTCGCCCCACGCAAACCAGTGACTGAGAGTTTTTGTATTTTGTTTTAGAGAGATAAAGGGAAGAGATAGAAATTRTCTACAATTGGTCAGATTATACTAAATATACTCCACCTTGTTTTTGGAAATCTTTATTCATTTAATGTTAGCAAAATATACTTCCTCCGTTCCAATTTATTATTTACGTTTTCTTTTTTGGTGTTCCATTTTATTCTTTACGTTTGTTTTATAATTTACTTTTTTACTTAGTAATGTTACTTTTACCCCTAAAATATCTCATATTACCCATTACTTATGTCCTCATTATTCTCAATCTTCCACCCAAACTTATCTTCTCCACTCATTTTTAATCTGAAAAGATTCACTATAATTTTACTGCACACATCTCAAACATATATATTGAAAGAATAATACAACTGCCAAGTAATACCAACATATTTTATCCAAATACTAATTTCCCTTAATTGACATGCAATTTTACAAACGTAAAGAAATCAAAATGGATGGAGTATATACATATAAAGTTTCTTGGACTAGTTCGTTATTATAATGCTATAATGGAGTGTCTTAGGAAACTGATAAATTCCATGGGTGTTGAAAATTAGAAAGCATTTTTCGTATTTAAATGCTACGGGTTTTTACATACCCGACGCATTAAGTGCTAAAGGCTTCGTGTTTTTGGATACCCGAAACATTTGCAATATATCATTTGTCGATTTTTTCACTAGTATATGTTGGACTTAATAACTAGGAAAAATTAACAAATATAATCCAACCTTTCAGTGGTCTTCCAAAATTAATCTGAGCTTTGAATTTTTAGATTATTCAAAGCACGAATTAATACAAAGCTCGGATTAATTTTGAAAGATCACTCAAAGCCTCAAAGGTAGGATTATTTTTGTTAAGTTTTCCAAATAACTATTAATAATCCTCCCTAAGTGAAATATTGAACACCGTATATGACTTAATGTTGGACAAATTTAAATCATCTAATCCATCCATATAAAAAAAGTAGCTTCTTCATCCGAATTACCCAAGCGTTTATGCATGGTACACTACAACGGAGTATACTCTTCTTTCTTATTGTTTATTAATTACTCATGTTTTATTTACATTATGTATGTTGCATTATTGTCACATGCTTTACTATTTTATCTCATTATACTAACAATATTTGTGTCCCATATGAAAACTATGCTAACCAAGTTACATAAAGTATTCTTTTGCTACTATTGCATGTCATTTAACTTTTAAATAATTATTGAGGTAATTTTGCACTTTACCAACAAGTCAGTTGCCCAATATTGTTTTTAGTTCAATAGGGAGCTGCCCATATAGCTACTAGTTATATGGATAACCTCGCTAACGTAAATGGCTCCTAGGATCATAGATGAACACAAAGAAAAGTATTGAAATTTGGAAATTAAGCCTAATGTGAGATAAAATTAAGACAAAGAAGATTAAAAAGATACYAAAGCCTTCCATTAAAATAGTAGAAATAGAGTAAGATTACAATTGCATTACAAGGAAGGATGATTACCTCCATYTTCACGCAATCGGGAATAAAGTACCAAATTACTGATACATGGGGATAGGCTACACTATTCTAATGTTAATATTTTCTAAACTATACTTGGCTACTAAGTCAAGTGCAACTAAGGAAAGAAGTAGATGCCAAAGAAGATAAATTGCTTGTTTGATGTTTTGTTGTTGTTTGCGTTGATCCGGAATCCTCTWTTAATAGGCCTTAAACGATGAAGATCATGGGATGTGGAAGTTATAGCGGTTACTCCTCGATGACTATTATTTGGCGCTTTCATTTGACCGTATTTCCTTTCCCTTCAAGCTCCGTTCAATCTCTTATTGGGCTTCTCCTTTGGGCTATATGTAATGGACCATCTACCAACTCTTTCTTTCTGGCTCTTATGTTTCTATTGCCAAACCGTTATTGTTGTGAAATGTCACATCTCGATGAATATTAGTCAACAAAGTCAACTGAATATTTTTGATTCGTAACAAATTGCCCCCCTTAATTTGTAAGATCGATATCATTTGAGTTCTTGTAAATAAATTAACACCTTTAGAGAGGATAATTGTGTAACTTTAACTCGCTAACATATCATATGATCCAACATTTTTGTCACAAAATGTAGTATGTTACTTTGGTTAGGATAAATGTGCAACTTATTCATGCACGAAACCTAAATGCTATTTTGAACAATAACTTCGAATTTCTTTGGTAAATAAGTTAGCGCATTACCCTATGTATGGTATAGTAGTGCCATCATTACAAGAACATCATTTAGTAAATATGATGTTAGCGCTATGTAAATGACTTTTATGTCTTGTCCCATCATAAGTATGATGGAGTTATTAATTAGGCATGTTGTAACTTGTAACACACCTTCGAGTTTAGCGATTAGAATACATTCTTTTCATTCATTAATTAATATAATTTCATAACATAACTAGTTTTTGAGCTCGGCGGTTGCCCCAAGTTATTTTTGTAAATGAGTTAAGGTACTTGGTAAAGTAATTTGTTATGAAATATGAAATTGAATTGGTTGGACAATTTATAATAAATGGTGGGATGAAACCCTTCTCCAATACGATGACTAGAGAGATATGTCATGTAGCTGTGACACCTGAAAATGTGTCTCCCAAATGAGTAATCCGTGATGAAACATACCGCGTCTCGCGTTTGTTTCGACTCAGAAAAGATGCTTTAAACTCACGAAAGTTGGAAATACGTGAGATCGTACTCGGAATTATTGGAGCAAAGGTCACTTACAAGGCAAACATATTTTCTTTCGGTTTTCTCGATAAACTCAAAGGTTTTCAAAGGTTTTCAAACAAGTCACGCAGGCGATTCTCGTGCTTTTTGTTTTCCATCATGTGCGTCACATTTTCTGAATCCGCCAATATTTTTAAATTATTTTTCTGATTTTCTATGATTTTCTTATGAATTTTTGCAATGTTTTAAAATACGCAGATTACGCAGAAATACGTGAATAATTAGAAAATACTCCGGAAATACGTGAAACTTCTAGAACATTCTAGAAATTCCTTGCTTGGAGAGCAAGGGTGTCTAGGTGCGTCGAATCAAGGGAATCAGAATAAAATCGGAGGAAATCCAAAACATATCGAGGTTTTTGGAAATATATACGAAGTATTTGAGCGTATATACGCAGGGTGGATGAGCGTATATACGCTCAGCAGGAGCGTATTACGCTCTCAGGCTGCGTATATACGCTCAAATCATACACACGTTTTTGCCAAAATTCAATGGAAAAGGAGAAGCGTATATACGCTCCCCATGAGCGTATATACGCTCATCCAGCGTTATATACGCAGGGTTGCTTTTGCCTCGTTTTTGCCTCGTGCCTTAATTACTTGCTCGCCTTGCTCAGTCCGAGACACGACTTCATACCTTCACTTCGTATACACTTCACACAACTTGACACATCTATTCTCTCTCTCTAAAACACTCAAACACATTCGTATTCAATTCAAAGCATCGATTCTATTCGAATCAACAAGCGAAATAAGGGTATAAATCTGTATACTCACCAAAAATCTCTCTTTCACTCTTTCTTTTTAATTCCTTTTGTTCTCTTTTAATTTGATTAACATTATTTTGAGTTTTAATTCAATTAAAACAATGTAGAAACTCACCTCTTAATCGTTCATGTAAATATGTAGGTTTTCTTAATATTTTCATTGTTTCATGGTTTTCTTGGTTTTCATTTATTATTATACTTATTACTATTGTCAATACTAACGGTTTGTTGTCTCAATTAGCATTCAATCGAAGGACGATTCCTTGAGTTTTATTCTTATTCTAAACGATTTGATTATTTGCAGTGACAAGGTGAGAAGGGCGCACATACATATTGTTATGCCTTACTAACCTTTGTTTTTCATGTCTCGTTTGTATATATATATTCTATCACACTTGTATATATTGTTTAAACAAGACCGGAATTTAATCGCTTGTCACATTAAAGTCAGATAATCAGGACGACGGTTTTTAAGCACCTTATTAACGTTGACTAACAATCAAGTGATCGCCTTGTCCATTATAGAAGTCATTGGCTCGTACATAATAGCACATCACCTAGTAATTAGTGTGTTTTCAAGTTCAAGTCAATAGGCTCTTTTGAATTCAATTGTTATGATTTATGGAACTCAATGAGACCGAGTAGAGGCCGCTACATGCGGGCGAATTGGGTTACAGATCTGATTCGTACATGTCCCGAAACCCACGACTGGTTACTTGATTGGACGTGGGGCCATTAATTTGGCACCATGTTTCGGGCGTCCGTGATAACCTATATAGGCACGGTGGCGATCCCCTCAATCGACGACACACCCAATGCATTCACATGCGGATTCCATGGTCAACTCCATGACACTGAAGCTGAGGTCACGCCCCTGCCTAAGGCGGGGCGGAGCCCTACAGTTTTTGGCGACTTCACTGGGGATAATCACCATTTGGTGAGTGGACAGATCTTGAAAGTCTCGTAGTTCCAATATTCATAATCAATTGAATTTTGCTTGTGACCCTTCGAATAGGGTCATGTCCTAGCGCACCTTGGGCTCAATATGGGCATGTTTCTATGCTCGAGATCACTTAAGGGGGTTTTATCTTGGTTGCATGTGGTTAATTGATCATGGCTAAGGTAGTTCCTATCCGCCATGCCGCGTATGCACGTGTTACTAGATGCGTGTATATAAGGGGTATCTCGGCCATACATCACCAATATTGTGGTGGTGAAAATTGGAACCCAGCTCTACTCTTAGGCATGGTACACTATCAGACTTAACCAAGCCGACTTATAGTTCACTTAATCTGACCTTAAGTGATAATTTGGTTTTGTGTTCAATCAATGTGCTTGTTACTTGTGACTTCTCATTCAGTCCAGCCAGTCTCTTAATCTTTGGTTCAGACATGAGTTGTTGATCCATTAGGCCCATTTCAAAATCACTTTCAAACTCCATTCGACCTAGAATCTGACTAGGTTCGATTCCAGTCCAAGAGTCTTAATCTGACTAGATTCGACCTTTTGAACTTAAACCTGAATTAGGTTCAATTCAATTCAATTCAAGAACCTCGAGTCTGAATTAGGTTCAATTCAATTTTCAACCCAAGAGCCTGTGAATCTGAATTAGGTTCGCTCAACTTCAATCTAAGGACCTTAGAGCTGAACTAGGTTTCGATCATTAGACTCACCTAGGGCCCATTCAATTTCAAGTGGCTCGTAGGGTCTGAGAGGTCCTTAATTTGAAATAGGCCCATCTTAGGTTTGAATCTTCTCGAGTCTAGCAGCCTTAAATCAGATTAGGTCTGCCCCATTCAAGTCTACTTTCGAGTCCAGTTCCTTAAGTCCAGAACTCAAGACTGAGTTAGCGTTATTCTTAAGAGTTTTCTGGGTTCTAAAGTGTAATTTCTTGACTTCAGCAAGATAGCAAAGACTCGCAACTTGTCTCTGGGGCCCAAGAAGGCAAGAAGTAGTCAAACACATCTTACCTCACAAAAGGCCCATGTCTCTTGACCCTACATCATCCACAAAAAGCCTAATCCTATACCTCCTTTGGCCAACTAGAAAAACATCAAACACATTACCATCAAAGCTTCATGAGTCACCCCAAGGCGTGAGTCATCGATCTGGCGCGGCTTCTATAGATTGAGTCATAAGAGTCCTAGTCTCAGCCATGTGTGTCCTTTCAATTCCTATCCTTGAGTCTATGTAGTCTCTTCCTATACAATAAGCCATGTATGTCTCAAATTTTCTTTCATCAATAAAATGATTCATTTTGGCAATATTATTTTAATTCTATGCAAGTCTCACAATCATTGGCACAAATTGGTTTAATCTATGCTGATTCAATTATTTATTTGAACAATGCCCCAGAGAGGCTTCTTTCACAGCTCCACAAAATGACCTCCCTTCCATTCCTTTGTCACATCAAATCAAAAACCCTTGCAACTTTTGAGCCTCAAACATATCATTCCAGCCTATCTTTCTTTCATCACCACATCTGCCTTACCTTTGGACCAAACGGTGCGTAGAAAAGACAGGTGCAAAAGAAAAAAAAGAGAGAAGAATAAAATGGGCAAAAAGCAAAAGCAAAAAATCAAAGTTCAATGCCAGTCGTCAAAATACAATCAATGTCAAAATCCAATGCAAATCCAAAGTTCAAAGCCAATTCAAACAAAAAGCAAGAGTCTAAAAAGCACACTGCGCACCGTGGGTCACTTTGTAATCATCAAGCCTTTTTCAACCTCAAACCACAGCCTCACATTAGAACCACAAAAGCCTTCTCACACGAGGCATTGTCCAAATCATCAGAACTACGGTGGTCCTGATTCGTAAGGATACGTAGGAAGCTCTTCTCGAGGTCGACCGATTAACATTAATTCATTTGAGGCTTTTGAGTGCTTTGACTTGCTAAGATTTTTGATAATGGTTTTGCCAGTCTAGAACCCGACATAGACTCATGCTTGAACCTACATCATTAGCCAACCTCGCGTCTAGCCATCTTTGACCCCAGTCACAAATTTTGACCCTTTTATTTCTCGAACCATAGCCTATTCTTTGGTCACCTTCAAGGACTCATTGACTCAATCCCAAAGAAGTAAAGCCACCTGACCTTTGGGTTAGTACATCTTATTGGGGAACTCATCCATACAATCCATCCACCTTCCTATGTTGATCTAAGCGTAAACCACGTTGTCTCAAAGTCTCGCTGGGGGGCTCGTTGTCATCATAGTCCTTAATTTCCAGTTGGGGGTTCTTGTCTCCTAAGGCCCTATTACGTGTTCAAGTCTATTGCTATCAAGTGGAAATCCTGAAAAATACTTTTGGACCCTTGTCTTTCCAATCAAAGTCACTGTCTCGCCAATGTTAGTCAAGTCTCGTCCAGATGTCCCTTTCTCTAAGTCACTCTCAATGACACCTCTTCAATTGGCTTGGTACTAGGATTAGACTCTAGTATCGTCCTTTTATGTCTAGAACCAGACCTACAAGACAACTTTCAAATCATGGTCTAGAGTCAGACTAGACAAGACACTTTCAAATCATGTCTAGAGTCAGACCTAGACAAGACTCTTCCATCATGTCTAGAATCCAGACCTAGACAGGACTCTTTCAAATCATGTCTTGAACGCAGACTAGACAAGCCACTTTCAAATGATCTCTCAAACCATGTCTAAACCAGACTAGACAAGACTCCTTCAATGATCTCTCAGAATCCGTCTAGAATCAGATCTAGACGAAGACTTCTTTCAAGTTCAAAGAACTCTCTCCAACCATGTCTAAAACAGACTAGACAAGACCTTTCAAATTCAATGACCTCTCAGATCATGTCAAAAACCAGACCTAGACAAGACCCTTTCAAATCCATGACTCTTTCAAACTATGTCCAGAACCAGACCAGAAAGGCCCTTCCAAATTCAAAGACTCTTTCCAAATCAATGACTCTTGCCACTCTCTCAATATCAAGGTCAACAAGTTACAAGTCACACATTGCATGCAAATTTTCGCTAAGACATAAAAACAGACCTATGTCGTCACCAAGGTAGTCCTTAATCCTGAATTAGGGCTATCATTTTCAAGTCAATGCTCATTTCTTTCTCGGAAAGCATGGGACGCACCTGCATTTCCAGTCAGCCAAACGGGGAAATGACGCTCAAGGACTCAGACACATACAGCACACGAACCGCATGGGACACGGTTACAGGTAAACTAACCTTTGTTGCAGGTACGCCGCAAAAAGGGTACTCAGGGTCGCAGAACGTTCTGAGTTGCTCTCCGTCCCGAATCGATACTTTGACTTTCGTCTTACGTGACTATCGTCTCTCCAGACTCATAGTCAAGTGGGGGCTTCTGTAGAACTGAAAATGTGTCTCCCCAAATGAGTAATCCGTGATGAAACATACCGCGTCTCGCGTTTGTTTCGACTCAGAAAAGATGCTTTAAAACTCACGAAAGTTGGAATACGTGAGATCGACTCGGAATTATTGAGCAAAGGTCACTTACAAGGCAAACATATTTTCTTTCGGTTTCTCGATAAACTCAAAGGTTTTCAAGGTTTTCAAACAAGTCACGCTGGCGATTCTCGTGCTTTTTGTTTTCCATCATGTGCGTCACATTTTTTCTGAATCCGCCAATATTTTTAAATTATTTTTCTGATTTTTCTATGATTTTCTATGAATTTTGCAATGTTTAAATACGCAGAAATCAGCACGAAATACGTGAATAATTAGAAAATACTCCGGAAATACGTGAAACCTTCTAGAACATTCTAGAAATCCTTGCTTGGAGAGCAAGGGTGTCTAGGTGCGTCGAATCAAGGGAAATCACGAATAAAATCGGAGAATCAAAACATATCGAGGTTTTTTGGAAAATATATACGAAGTATTTGAGCGTATATCACGCAGGTGATGAGCGTAATACGCTCAGCAGGAGCGTTAATATCGCTCCTCCAGGCTGCGTATATACGCTCAATATACACACGTTTTTGTGCCAAATTCAATGGAAAAGGATTAAGCGTATATACGCTGGGATGAGCGTATATACGCTCCCATGAGCGTATATACGCTCATCCCAGCGTTATACTCAGGGTTGCTTTTGCCTCGTTTTGCCTCGTGCCTATAAATACTTGCTCGCCTTGCTCAGTCCGAGACACGACTTCATACCTTCACTTGTATAACTTCAATTTCGAAGCTTGAACATCTATTCTCTCTCTCAAAACACTCAAACACATTCGTATTCAATTCAAAGCATCGATTCTATTCGAATCAACAAGCGAAATAAGGGTATAAATCTGAGATTACTCACCAAAAATCTCTCTTTCACTCTTTTTTTAATTCCTTTGTCTCTTTTAATTTGATTAACCATTATTTTGAGTTTTTAATTCAATTAAAACAATGTAGAAACTCACTCTTAATCGTTCATGTAAATATGTAGGTTTTTCTTAATATTTTCATTGTTTCCATGGTTTTTCTTGGTTTCATTTATTATTATACTTATTACTATTGTCAATACTAACGCGTTTGCTTGTCTCAATTAGCAATTCAATCGAAGGACGATTCCTTGAGTTTTATTCTTATTCTAAGATTTTGATTATTTGCAGTGACAAGGTGAGAAGGGCGCACATACATATTGTTATGCCCTTACTAACCTTTGTTTTTTCATGTCTCGTTTGTATATATATATTCTATCACACTTGTATATATTGTTTAATCAGACCGGAATTTAATCGCTTGTCACATTAAGTCAGATAATCATGGACGACGTTTTTCTAAGCACCTTATTAACGTTAACTAACAATCAAGTGATCGCTTATCCATTATAGAAGTCTTGCTCGTACATATAGCAACTCACCTAGTAATTAGTGTGTTTTCAGTTCAAGTCAATAGGCTTCTTTTGAATTCAATTGTTATGATTTATGGAACTACAATGAGACGAGTAGAGGCGCTACATGCGGGCGAATGGGGTTACAGATCTGATTCGTACCATGTCCCGAACCCACGACTGGTTACTTGATTGGACGTGGGGCCATTAATTTGGCCACCAATGTTTCGGGCGTCCGTGATATCCTATATAGGACGGTGGCGATCCCTCAATTCGACGACACACCCCAACGCATTCACATGCGGATTCCATGGCTCAATCCATGACACTGAAGCTGAGGTCACGCCCTGCCTAAGGCGGGGCGGAGCCCTACAGTAGCCTATATGTTTTGGGCATTTGTCGCGCATTCATGGAGATCAAATTTTTCTGTGATTTGTCACAATGCAATTTTGTTAGTTTTCATTGACATGTAGGTTGTATTTGCATAAAAAACTGGTAATTTTGTTAAATTTGCACAATGTATATTTTCAGGCGTTTCCTTTGACCATATAATGTGAAAATGCGAGTTTTCAACTTAATGAGAATTAATTACTTATATCAAGTACCATTTGGTAACTATAAGTTAACATTAATGACAAATTCCTTCATGAACAACAACTTTATTTAATTTTAATTTTACTTCGTATGTATTTCTCATGTAAAGTTTGCTTTCTTTCTTTTTATGCAATATCATTGTGTTGAATCCTATGATTTTGATGAATGTCATAACAAACCAACTAAGGCAAACTCACAAATGTTTATCTGATATGAGTGTTAAGTGTTGTGTTTTCAAGATGTTTGATGATTCAAGATGTCTTAAAGGAATGATGATAATCTAGGAGAAGAAATAAGTTCCGGGTCTCTTGGATACATAAACTGAGCTCAGGAAGAAGCTCATCTAAAAGGAAGATCGAGTTCCTTGGCAATGGCCTTAAACAGTTTTCGAGACTTTTGGTACAATAGATTTAGAGTTTAGTAATTTTAGATTTATTGTATACTTGACAGTATGGTATGAATTATAAGCCTCAGAAGAAAGAAGAATATATTAATATAGTTTGTGAATTAAATAATTAAAGGACTTAATTCGGTGGTTTTGTAAAGGGAAAATAAAACCTAGGTAACTTGTAAGTATTTCATAAATAAAATCGTTTTCCAAATTGTTAAGAATTATTTTCTGGTTGTTTATCTTCTTAAAAACTATATATTATATTATCTTTGAAATTAATGTTTTATCTTTGATAAATATCTTTGGTTTTACGGTTTAGAAGAAAATGCCCTTCCTTGATTTTTGGAAAATTTGTTTTGCTTAACAAACGTGTAACAGGAAGCTGTTAATCAAGCTAACCACCTGGGAAATAAAAGAAGCAGTTAAACGGCTAAAAACCTGACAATGTGAGATCGTGGTGAAGTGGACTTGGTGATCAAGTTCACTGAGCACTACTCTACAAAAATAGAATGTAGTGTGATAGTGTAGTGACTGCTTGATCACTACGCACTTCTGATCTTCCTATAAATACTTCTATTCAGTAAATATTAATACACTATCGAGAAAAGAAATATTAAGAGACTTATTTCTTCATACCAGTGCCAAGTCTTAAGTAAAATCGAGTTGTAAAAGTGCTTTGATATGTTGATTAAAAGCAAGGGGTTGTGAGAGTAGTTCATAGCCGAGGGATTCATTGGAATCGAGAGTTAGAGAGTGTGACCAACAGAGGGGTTGGTTACGAGGGTTCAAGAAGTTCTTCATTGAACTGAGACGAGGGTCTTAGATTGTAATTAGGTGTTTTAACCTATTATAATAAGACGAAGTCCTGTGTTGCATCAGGCCACAGTTTTTCCTCTCTTGGTGTTGTCTTGAGAGTTTCTGTGTTGAAATCTCTGATCTCGTGTTTTCTCTTGTTAAGTTTCTTTTTAATTCCGCGAAAAGTAACTTAAGTTCCTAATCCAATTCACCCCCCCTCTTGTATTGTTCAGTCGATCCAACACATTGTTTGCTAATTGTTTTAAATAATTGTATATTGATGTGTTAGTGATGTAAGCTTCCTCTCTCTAAAATTGAGAGCGTCTCTCTCTAGATTTAGGGAGTTGTTTTCCGGTCTCTTTTCAGTGAGGTCCGGCTGGTTTCAGGGGGTATCTTCCGGTTGAGTGTTACAGTAGTGTTGGAGTGTGGATTGGGCAAAGTAGGGGATTAGGGTTAATGATTAATTGGGAGATCCAACAATTCATTAAGTGGTTAAATTGTTCTTTTCTAGTAAATTGGATTACGGGAGTCATGAAACTCCATAATCATCTCCCTTTTTCCTTTGCGTGATACTGTTGCTTTGGCTTCCCCTAGGAGCTGTGCGCCACATGTGCTTCTATTCCTTCTTTGTTTTTGTTTTTTTTCTGCTTGGTTTGCTTTCAGGTGGGGCTAACAGGGTTTCTACCTTGTCTTTTCTTATTTCATCCTCTCGTCTGATTGGGTGCATGTACTTTATTTTTTCTCCTTTTGTTTTTCTTGGGTTTGTTTTTTAGCCATTTTGGGGTTCCTTTTTGGTTGCCTTTATATGGTATTATGGGTGGTTTACTATTCTTCACTCCACTCGTCTCCCTTCACTTTCTCGTTTTTTTTCCAGTTTACAACCATTTCTTTCTCTTTGTTACTATTGTGAGTTTTCCGGGTAATTGGAGACCAAATAGGGCTGGTCCCATTATTCAAGTTAACCAACATGAGATCTTTGGAAGGAGGATTTATTGGAATAAATGTGTCTTGGGTGTTTTGGTTGATTACCGCAACCTTCACCCTGATAGAATTCAGCACTATATCGACTGCTACTGGAGGAAAAGGGCTGCTATTCTGGTGTCTGAAATGGGTGATTTGTTCGTCTTCCACTGCAACGATGATGAAGATAGATGGAGTTTACTAAGGAGAACAAAAATTCTGATCGAGGGGGCCATAATTGCACTCTCACCATTCACTGAAACTACCGTCCCACAAACGGTGAGGTTTCCGGTTGCTAAGTTCTGGGTTCGTGTGTGTGGGCTACCGTTCGAGTTCATTACTCCGAGGATGGGGGAGCTAGCTAGACAGCTATTTGGAGAACCTTTCTTGGTCGAGCCGGAGTCGAATGTCGTTCCGAGGTTAGACTACTAACGTATGAGTGTTCTGTTGATGTTGGCTCTCCCCTAACACGGTTCTAGTCTTGAATGGTACCTCAATTTTAAATGGTAGATGTGAGGAACTGTGTGAAAGATCTGTGTTCGTCTGATGGTGTAGCTTGGGGTCATAAAGGGTGGACCCGTTGTCGACCCGAGGTGGCGATGACCATTCGCGGGCGCGACATAGTTGAATCTCAAATGCTGATCTCTTTTGTTAGAAGGGGTTCTTATATGGAGTGGGACCAAGGTGGTTACGATGTTTGTCCCTCGAGTCTACGATGTCAACACCCATGCACACAACTAAAATATACGTATTCCCTGTTGGGTTGGTTCCCGAGGTGGGAAGCCACCATCACCGAAGCTTCCATGCTTCGGATGTGGTCTTACTTTGACCTTCGGGACCTCAATGCGGAGGTCGATATAAGTCCGGGGTCAAAACCTTTCAACTTCTAATGAAGCTCTCGTATTCCAAGGGCCATATTCAACACCAACTCATTTCCAAGCTGCAAAATGCAAAGGGAATAGGCTCGGAGGCAAACACTTATACTCAAAATGAGCCTTCACCTAGAGGCCCAACCCATCTCTAGCGGCGCGAACCACCCAATGACATTCCACTAGTTATATGTTGACTAGGACATTACTAGTAAAGCACTTCAGAAAATTTCAAATCATAGTATATTAGAGAGGGGGTCGGTCAACGTCACAAATCAGCTCGAGTCATTGCGTAAGCTATTCTCACTATACTCAGAATGCTATTGATGAGTGCTAGCCTTGAGTCCCATGTACCCCTACGTATTTAGCGAGTGGATACAGAGGGGGTTGGGTTCGATGAACAAAGCAAGTGCAGGGGCTATGCGAGTTGCAACCTCCCGCAATTGTGGAACCGTTTCCCGGATGAACCTCCATGCCATACTTGTACTCTCCTTTGGAAAGTCCGCACATATATTGACTTTTCTTCAAAACTCTATTGAACTCTGTGTTTACCAGCACTGGGTGCTTTGTCGGGATCACCGTGATGGCAAATTGGGTATATGGACAAGTTTTTAAAGCTATCTCCGAGGGTGGTAGGTTTCGTTTTGGGAAGAATTACTCCATGGATTCTTACCAGCTCTAAGTGAGGAATCGAAGCAAGCTCTATGGATATTACGGAGGGAGCGTTGCGCTGGATTCTGGAGTAGGGTATAAGCTTTCAACCATTTGGTTATGGCTTGATTCAGGACCCCAGAAGAATGAGTAACTGACATCATAGTAACACTCTCGAAAATGAAAGGATGAGGCTGAGTTGAAGAGCATGGTGATAGCCAGCCTTCGTTGGTGCTGCGATTGATTTATCCCACATGGTATTGTCTCAAATGAGAAGCTAAAATGAATTGATTCATATTTTATGAATTTCCAGACCTGTCCGGTGGAGGTGATGTCGAATATGACCGTCTAACTTCAGCTGTATTGGTGAACGAAGATAGGGAGGGTAGGTTCGTATAAGAGACAAAGTATCAGAAACGCAACTCGCCCACGGCGCCCAGGCGTCCACGGCCCCTCAAACTACGCGCAGCTCCAAAACGACAGTCACTGCATCCTTGAGCAATTCTCCATGGCTTTATGCTGAATAGATGGGAGTGAGGCTACTCTTGGGATAGTTGCTCCGTCGTAAAAGGTAAACCATTTGTGATGAGCATACAGAAATTGGATGTCCTTGTAAGGTACTCAGAAGGCAAGCAAGTGTTGGAGGTTCGTAACAAGGACTTTTGTCTTTGCACAACTCTCAAAGTCTTTTGAGGTAAGAACTCTCTCTACACCTTTGGACAACTCGGTTTTGGGGTGGTTGAAACCACATCAACCACCCAATCGGAATGATTGGACTTTGTTGGAAATTTCGGGGCCAAATGACCCAAGACTAACCCGAATAGTTCCCAAGTTGCGTTCTTTATTGGTCTAATTTTGCGGACTTTGTTTTTCTTAGTGAAACTAAATTGTAATGGTTTCCCTTTGTTTTTAATAATCTAGAAGTTATGGTCTTTTGTATTGGAATAGTGTGATCCCATTGGTTTGTAAGGGGGGGCTTTAGTAGGGTGGTCAGGCGTAATCTTTTGAAGTTGTCTGTAAGTGTAACCTCTTATTTTATTTTGTTTGTTAAATGATATTGTGGTTTTGGTCCGTGGTACCTGATCCTTCTTTACGGTGAGCCCGGATCAACTCCAAACGCACCGAGATTTGGAAAGATTGAGAGACATTCATATGACCTTTGACCTACCTTTCTTGATTGTGGGTGACTTAAACTAAGTTTGATTCACGTGGGTGAAAAATTGGGGGAAGCAGTAAAGGGATACGGGGGATTAACATTTTTCATGTGGACGAAGAACTTAAATCTTTATGACAATACCCTACGAGGGTCCCACGTTCCCTTGGTGGAATGGTAGGAACGGCGCAGAGTGGTATTTTGAGAGCTTGATAAGGGTTACGCTACTTTGGAGTGGATCAATCGTTTTCCTAATACAATATAAAACATTTCGTAATCGCCCTCTCCTGATCACTGCCTTATCCCTTGTGAACACTAACCTCGATCCAAGCAAAACCTAAAAGGCCTTTCAAAATTCCAGCTGGGCTCTTGATTTCAAGAATTGAGGATGAGATTACCTCGGTTTGGCAAAGGAACCATAGAGGTTCGGCTATGTTTAGGTTGTCTCAAAGTGTAAGAGATGAGAAAGCAGGTAAAAACTAGGCATTAAGGAAGAGATTGGAATGGAATGGTAATGGGACAAATATGAGAAATGACATTCGCACGCCCAGTCAGGCCATCGGAAGGAGGATTATTTGGCCGAGTTTAAGCGCTGCTAAAACCACTACTATGATCACTCTTGCATCAGAGCCAAGTATTGGAACAGCAGGCTAAGATTAAGTGGAACTTGGAGGGTGATGAGTGCACTAAATTTTTCTTCAATTGGGTGATAGGGTAGGAAAGCGCGTAATACGATGTGCTGCATTGGCGAGTGAGGAATGGTAACCTGGTCACTGAGTACGGAGAAATCGTCGGTAGTTAGGGATCATTTCGCTAACATCTTCGGAGGGGGTTCGACAGCGGTTACAGGGAATCAAAGGGTGTTGGATATTGATAAGGGCCTCCGYGGTATCCGACACGTTCTCAGTGAGGAGGATCGAGAAGTTCTTTCTAGGCCTTTCACCAAAAAAGAAGTCAAGCGTGCTCTTTTCTCTATGGGGGCCTGAAAATCTCCAAGGCCTGATGGGATTCCTGCGGCTTTCTTCCAGAGGCACTGGAGGGAGGTAAAGGATGACCTACTGAATGGAATCCTAAATTTGCTCAATAMTGGACACATCCTTCGAGAGACSAACCAAACCCACATTGTCTTAATTCCGAAAAAGCCTAATGTGGATTCACGATCTTCCGCCCATTAGTCTCTGCAATGTGTCTTACAAAATTATTTCGAAGTGTATCACTAACAGGCTTTGCAGGGTTCTCGACCGGGTCATAAGTGTGAACCAAAGCGCCTTCATCGGGGTAGGTGTATTGCTGACAGTATCCTGATTGCGCATGAAACCCTGGAAACCATCTGGACTTCGAAGGGCAGACGTCGTGGAAAGGTTGGGATAAAAACTGATATGAGCAAAGCCTATGATCYAATTAGGTGGGATTTTCTAGATCAGGTGCTACAGAAATTGGGAATCCCGGATAAGCTCGTAGGGCTGACGCGCCACCACTGTGAGATATTCTGTCTTGTTCAATGGTGAGCCACTTGAGCCTTTCAGTCCTCATTGCGGTCTTAGGCAGGGGGACCCYCTATCCCCCTATCTYTTCATCATGTGTATGGAGGCTCTGTCCGGCCTCGTTGAGGATAGTAAAGCAATTGGGTTGAAAGGGATTAAGGTTGCGCGCAACGCTTCGGAAATCACTCATCTATTCTTTGCTGACAATGCAACATTCTTTTTCTAGTATTCTCCGGATGCCTACGATAGTCTCCACTGTTCCCTCGAGACCTTTTGCACGGCGTCTGGGGAAGTTTTTAACAACCTCAAATGTGCCATCATCACCAGCGACGGGTGCCGCCCGTAGGATCGAGACAACCTTAGTAACATCTTTAGAATGCCCCTTCAGAGGTTATTTAGGAAATACCTTGGAATCCCTTCGGATTTTAGGTCGACCAAGAAGGAAATTTTCAATGGTATGTTGGATAAGGCTGGAGAAAGGTTGTCCTCGTGGAACTCCATTTTCCTTTCTCATGGAGGACGACTAACTCTGATCGATTCCGTCCTCTATTCTCTAGGAACTCATATTCTATTGGTTTTCAAGGTTCCTATGAATATCTTGGACAAAATCAACTCATTGCCAATTTCTAGTGGGTTGGGCGCAACAGGAGTAGAAGTATGTATTGGAGGAGTTGGGCACACCTAACTAAAAAGAAGGATGAAGGGGGACTYGGCATTAGGGACAGTCGCTTCTTTAATCAAGCTTTGTTAGCCAAGGTGGGCTGGGAGAATAATCCATGAAAAGGATAGCCTGCTAGCCCAGGTTTTCAAATCCAAATACAAAGTTGAGGATACCACTTTTTTCCAACGGTCGTGTCTGAGAAATCATCTTGGGGCTGGTCAGGTATCAAGTGGGGCCTAGAAGTTCTTAGAGAAGGGTGTGTGTGGAGTATTGGTAATGGGAAGAAGGCAAGGCTTGGGGATGCCTAGTTACGTGGGGAAAAGGCCATTCCTCGTGGAGATTGGAGGGAGAGCAATTCCCAATGGGAAGAAGCGATAGTTTCCTCCTTGATTCAAGGTAATCGCTAGAAATCAYAGGTTATTACCACCATCTTTGCTGATAGTGTGTGCTCCGCAATCTTGAAGACCCCTTTAGACGAAAGGCAAAACGACGTGATCTTTTGGAAGGAGGCTGCAAWTGGGGATTACATGGTTAAGTTAGGTTATGATGTCATCAAACGAAGCCATGACCAACAAGAGAGTTTGCGGAAGGAGCCTAGGCGGCTGAAGGGAGATAAGTTCATTCCTTGGAAACTTCCGTTACAAAAGAATATGAAAGTATTCCTCTGGAGACTGATGAATGACGCCATGCGCAAAAGATAGTAGAAGAGCTGGCCAAAAAGACAGTGGTTGCATACTCGTGTGGTTTTTCTGCAAAAACTGCCTCCAGAGGTGTGCGGAGAGTCCAGTGCACACTTATTTTGGGACTGCCCGGTGACTGCGAGAATCTCAAGGGTCAAGACTTGGTTTCGGCCAAGACCTTTGCAACTCTCTAGGGACTGGATCTACGGTGGCTGGGAAACTCCGGAAAATGGACAAACAGTTCAAGTGCAACGCAGGGAGGGGATCACCACGATCTTCTAACTTACTTCGTGAATTGCTACATGGATTTGGCCTCGAGCAACAGAGTTTTGTTCAATATGGAAGGTGTGTCTCTGGAACGTATCTTGCATCTGGCCGAGGAGAAAAACAAGTGTGGATAAGAGAGGAAAAGGGAGGTCTCTTGCGAAATCTATGTTGCGGACCAAGCCAAACCACCGGGTTTCGAAAAAGCATCGAAGAACGAAGTTTATAGGTGACTCTTTGTGTCGAGGATAGTGTCACTGTTTCCCTGGAACCTTAAAAGAAGGTTTGTGGAGTCGCGCAGTCGACGTAACCTGGCTTGGACAAAGTGAATCAACATGACTCACCTTCTCTAGGAATGGTGATTGCTGGTTTCATGAATGTGGTTAGATGCCATGCTCCCTAGCTCGCGAATAGTAGATGTACAAACATACTGCAGTCTGCATATAATGACATGACCGGGGATTGGAAAGAGTATTAAAATGGTTAGACACAAGTGGTTTTAAAAGAGTTAGTAATAACATTATTTGAGACAAAAAAAATACCAACAAATTGACATTCCGTAGCTGTTTTTGGTCAATAGCAAACTCCACAAATCTTCTAGAAAGTATCCTTCCAGGACATTCCTTGTAAGAGCTTCTCTGCAATGAAGAACACATTTTTTAGGGGAAAGATAGCATGATTTACTAATTAAGGGTTTAAAGAGTCTATTCTATCATACAATATAAAAAAGCATAGTTTACAAGGAAGTACTGTGCATGTGAAATAGTGTGAATAGCTACCATGTCCCCACCGAAGCCCGGTTCCACAAGCCCGACGACCTCAGAAGAGATAGAGCAGAGCAGAAGAAAGAAAAGAAAAGAGAAAGAAGAGGAAGCAGAGAAACTAGAGAGAGAATAAGGTAAAGAGGAGAAGAAATAGAGAAGAAGAGAGATAAGAGAATTAGAGAGAGAGAGACAGAAAGAGAGCAAGTAGATGAGAATAGATTCCTCAAAACAAATTAACAACAAAAATAAACAACGACAAACAAAAACAAAATAAGCACATCCCAAGCCCAACCCACCTGCACCCAAGCCACTTACGATCTATTCGACTACCACACACGTACAACAAAACCCTTGCTTTTCTCGACACTTTTTGTGTCGACACTTTGTAAAGTATCAAAGCAAAAATTTATTATTTCGATGTAGCACTCAACATATTAGTCCTAACTATTAACGTGTCTCAGAGATTAATTTGTGAAATAATTAAATGGAAAAAAAAACAGGTAAAAACAAGTCTTACATTTTAATGATCTAACATAATAGATTAACAATTATTTACTTTAATAAAAAATAATATAATTCACACCAATGCGCCAACACATGCAAAGTAAATGGCCCACACATATAATCTTTTCGATTTCCTCCCTTCCAAGGCTTCCAGCCTTCCACCGCTTCACTCTGTCTTTCTCTATCTTCTTGTACGAACTCATCGATAATTTCTATCTATTCAAATTCAAATAACAAAAATAAATATACTATCGCAATATTCTTTAGTAAGAGTCACTACTCAATGCTTAGCCGTAATCTAAATAAATTAGGTTTAATTAGTTTTACAGATTAAATTTTAGATTTCCTTTCTTGATTATTTTGTAGAAGAAAAATTGATCAAAAAACGAACGACTGCTCGAATTGGCTTGGGTTATGTGTTGAAAGTTGATTTTGCATTCTTTGTAACGTAAAAGAGATATAATCTTCAACGATTTTGCGTCAGAAATCAAGTTAGTAGTTCTCTTGTTCTTCATCTTTGAATTACTAATTCTAATATTGAACAGATTTGATATTTAAAACCCTAAAAAATCTGAATTATTTGTGACATTATGCGTATGTAGCTCAATAGAAATTGGGGTCTTTTTTGTCTCAAGTGTTCAATGTTCAATTACATCTTATTTAATTTCACGTGAATTCCATATTTTATTATATTATTTAATTTCAATTCACTATTTAATTGCATCTTAATTGATCCTATTTCATTAGATTTTCTTTTTCTGTAATTTTATTTGATTTGAGGTTTTACATTGAAGAAATTTGTGTACGGATATATACTACTGTTAAGAAACTGATTATTGTAAATCCAAAACATGAAAGAATTTAATTTGGAATCATCTATTATTACTGAGTTTCATTAAAATGTCATACGCACCCATTACTGAGTTTTGTACTTAATTGTTTGGAATTACAGAACTACTTTGGGTTATTCTACTAAATTTTGAGAAGAACATCTACATTGCAGAGTCAAGAAGTCCACAACAAAGATGTGATTGTGTTAGTTTTAGGAGATAGGGGTAGAAACTCAGAAAGCTTGTGGTAATAGGCGTGCTTATTTGAGTATTAGGTTTAGGGAAGAATTTCCTACTTATAGGATCAATAAGCTGTGRGGATTAGTGAAATAATCCTCTTTTTAGGTTATAAACAAGACCATATACTTAATATTACAATGTGAAAAATCTAAATTATATAAACAAGACCATACAAAATAACTGATACCTTGACTTTCATGTTTGATTCACATCTGATTCCTCGAGTTTGTTCATGGGCTCTTGAGTCGCCCTTCCTGGACCACAATTATTACCAATGTTGGATCGGACTTTAGTCGTATTTTGAGAGAGAGGACTATTCTAAAGTTTGTACTGTAAAGGATGATACTAAATCAGCAATTAGGTTTAGATAAATTACTCCAATCACTTGTTTGCCTTAGTTCTTGGTTCAGATGTTATTGTGCATATCTCTGTTTCACAACTAGAATAAAATGGATAAGCTGCATTACGATTGAGTATGAGTATATAAATAATAACGGTGCATCATGGGATTTTCACTAGTATATATATTCCCACAAGGCCATGAATATAAGATTGAACATTTTCCAATTTATCATCAATCTTACAAATTTGGACAGCTAATAGAGGAGCTAACTTGTGATGGGATTCTTTCAAGTATATCAATTTCAACCCTTATGCACTTTGCCCTGCTAGCTTGCTACTTTGTCTCGACTGTTTTWTCGCGTTCTATCATGCTGCTGCTTCTGTTTTGGCGTTTTTGTCATTTTTGCACTTGTTTTTATGCCTCGAGTCCTTCTTTAAAGCTGTAGGTCTCAAAAAGTAGACGAATTTAGGTACTAGAATTACCCAAATTGGAGATGTATGCTAGGAGTTKTGCCTTCTGCAATATTGCTAGGTTTTTGTARACGTGATTTATTGTGTTGCYTTTTTTGTTTGTTTGTATGATAAGTTAAGCTTGTATTACCCAATTAACAATGGTGCAACATCTTATTGATAGTGTTATATTAGGGATACTTTATGTAAATATTAAAGATCAGTTTTATGTGTGAAATTTTATGAAGTATTATGTAAACAATACAAACCTGTCCTATATAACTCAATGGTCAGAAGTTTAGAACTAACATCCTGCTCCTTTAGCCCTTTGGCTTCTTATGTGGTATCTAGAGTTTGTTTGAAGAACTAAGAAATTTTCTCATATGTGTCACTGGGGTTACTAATTTTTTAATGGTATCTGTTCTGCTGTCACATTTCAGGCCAAAGTATCCGCGAGGTTGACATAAATCCAAAAGATCAMTTGATTGTTCAACAAAATTGCTAAACAAAATTGCTATCTTGAGGTGAGTTTCTTTGTTGCATGTGTTTTTTCTTCTTGTGCTCAACTTCTATCGTAAAACATGATTGCTTTACATTTCTGAATTGCTTGTAAATAATTAAGATTTTGTGTGTGTGAGTAATTGCAATGTTACATGTGTACCTTGGCTTAGTAATGGTGAATGTTATTCAATGGTTTTTTATTGCTAAATGTTACATTCTGCTTAATTGGTAACTTTTTGTTTGAGTGAGTAATTGTACCTACCCTTTTTCTAATTATGATTGTTGGTAAGTAGATACAAAGTAATAGTTCTTGTGCTAAGATGGGTTTTCTTACTTATTAGACATGGATARGAGCTAGATAGAACTTCCTAATGACCATATTGAATATGTTGAAGGAGTTGCAAATTTTATTAAGATTGCCAAAGAAGGTCTTGTAGAAGGGAAAACTCCATGCACATGTAGGAAATGCAAGGTGGATAAATGGTTACCAATAAAGGWAGTTGAGGAGCACATATTATTTAAGGGATTTTACAAGCCTTATAAGAAATGGATATTTCATGGTAAAAGAAGTATTATTGAGAATGTATTATGTGGTGCTCAAATCAGAGGAAACAGTAATGAAAGTTCTCTAGGTACGAGTTCGATGCAAATGGGACAAAATGATATGGGTGGGCTARRGWGGGATGCTTTTGGGATGAATGTTCCTGATGATACTAGTGAACCCATCGTGGAAACGTTTGTTAATCCTTCCCATGAAGAGTTAGATCATCCAGAGGATGTTAACTTCTTCGAGCCTTCATTTGACCAACAAAACCCGACCCCTACTTCAATCCTAGTGTATGATGAGCAAGAAAAGGCAAAGTATGATAAACTATATTGGAAGCTTGTAATAAAGAGCTAGACCCCGGATGCCCTTCCTACTCAAAGTTGTCATTTCTTCTATACTTGTTTCWTCTCAAATGTATGCATCATTGGTCGGCTGAGTCTATTACCATGTTATTAAAATTATTAGTAGCTGCATTTCCCCAAATCGCGGTTTTCCCATCATCCTGTTATGAATGCAAAAAGGTTAACAATGATTTGGGGCTTGGGTATGAAAAGATTGCAACATGCCCATATAATTGTATGTTATATTGGGGTGAGCATTCTGATAAGAACGAATGCCATGTATGTAAAGCATCAAGATGGAAGAAATTGAAAGGTTRMGAGAATCAAAAGGGTAATACCACTAAAATAGGTGAGCCGGCTAAGGGTATGTGATATTTTTCGTTGATTTCGAGACTACAAAGGATTTACATGTCATCTAAAACTTCAGAAGATATGAGATGGCATTATAAGTATAGTAAACGTAAGGAGGATGGAAAATTAAGGCATCCATGTGACGACTTAGCTTGGAAAGATTTTGATAAACAACATGGTGATTGTTCTTCTGATCCACGTAGTGTGAGGTTAGGGCTAGCTCCAGATGGCTTTAATCCTTACCGCTTAATGAGTACTAATCACATCATGTGGCCCATGGTTTTAATTCCATATAACTTGCCCCATGGTTATGTATGAAGCAATCATTTTTTATTCTATCCATAATAATTCCTGGAAAATCAAGTCCCGGAATCAATGTTGATGTATATTTACAACCTTTAGTACATGAATTGAAGTTGTTGTGGAAAGGGGTTGACGCGTTTGATGCTTTTAGTAAGGAAAGATTTAAGTTGCGAGCAGCTTTGATGTGGACAATCAATGACTTTCCTGCCTACTCTATGCTATCTGGTTGGCCTACTAAGGGTTGTAAAGCATGTCCTGCATGTGCTTAGTCTACACATTCTGAAAAMTTTGCTGGAAAGATATGTTACCTTGGACATCGTAAATGGCTTCCACCAGWTCACCATATCACAMGGACAATTATTCAATGGGAAGGAGGAATATGGTAGTGCTCCAAGTCGTTATCCCAGCTACGAGGTTCGGAAATAGCAAGAGGGAAATACTTATGTGTATGGAACCAGTAACAAGTCTTCCAAAAAGAGGAAAAGGAAACAAGGCGAMGATCATAGCGATGATGAGGATGATGCTGAAAATTCTACTTGGAGCAAGAAAAGCATTTTTTTAGTTGCCTTATTGGGAGACTAATCTTCTCCGYCATAATCTTGATGTTATGCACATTGAGAAGAACGTGTGTGATAATATTTTGGGAARTCTATTAAATATGGACAAAAAGATTAATAAAGATGACAAAAGGTCCAGAGAGGAAAAACAAAAGCTCAGTATAAAGCCACAATTTTGGTTAAAWGTTGGGTCTAATGGAGAGTCCTATATGCCTTCGGTATCTTACTCCATGTCGGTGGAGGAGAAAGATCGATTCGTAAGGGTTTTGAATAAGCTTAAAGCCCTTGATGCCTATGGTTCTAATCTGTCCCGATGCATAAACCTAAAACAACGAAAGCTAATTAACCTTAAGAGTCATGACAATCATGTATTAATGCAAGATATTCTACCGGTTACTTTGAAAGCTTCATATGCTACACAAATCACTGAATTGATTTCAGATTTATCTTCCTTTTTCAAGTGCTTGTGCTCTACGGCTCTTGAGTTGAAGAATCTAGATGAAATTCAAACTAAGCAAGGTTGTTTTAACACTTTGTCAAATGGAGATAGAGTTTCTTCCAACTTTTTTCACCATCATGGTTCACGTAGTGATTCATTTAGTAGAGGAGGCAAAACTTGGTGGACCTGTACATTATWGATGGATGTATCCAATTGAAAGGTAAAGTATCGTAAGTAGATCTTATATGTATTATGCTAAAAAAAATGTTGATTTCGACTTGATAATTTTTTCTCATTTTCTCCAAATAGGTACTTGTCTCATTTGAAATCATATGTGAGTAATAAGGCCTATCTAGAAGGGTCAATTTCAGAAGGTTACATGTTAGAGGAAACTATAAATTTTTGTTCAAGGTACCTAGAAGAGATACATAGCATGTTTTGTAGACTTAAAAGAAATTATGATGGCAATGAGGATAGCAYCAAATACTTGTTCTGTTCAGCTGGTCGTATGTTAGGACAGAAAAATATCATTCGATTAGATACTAAGTCACTCGAACAGGCACATCGTTATGTTTTACTTCATTCAGATGAAATGAATGAGCTTAAAAAGTAAGTTTAATCTTCATTTTTTTTATAATGTGATTATTTTACGTGGTTAATCATATTGTCACAAGTTCTTTTTTTGGATTCGGTGACTTTTTACGTGAAAAGCGAAGAGAAAATCGTGATAAAGGAATTCGAGCGGATGAAAATATTGAGAACGAGTGGCTTATTAAAGAATACACTAGGTGGCTAAAAGATGCGGTTTCATTCTCTTTCCTATCTTATTAATCAAATTGAAACTAAGTTATAGGTCATATAGCTCTGAACCAACTTAATRGGTTTTTGTCTATTATTGTCAAAGGTTGAAAACATAYACAAGTACTGAACAAGGGAAGTTGAGGAAAGCTTTGGCTATTAGTTTGGATTTTTATGTCAGAGAAGCTAAAAMCTTTGTGATCAATGGCTATAAGTTCACACAATAAGGCGTGAAAGAAATCGTAAGACCCAAAATTCTGGAGTTATGGTCGAAGCTGATGGTCGGGTCTATTATGGTAGACTCACAAATCTATATGAGTTGAATTTTTCCCACTTACATAGAGTTGTGGTGCTTTGCTATGACTAGGCAGATTTAAGCAGAGACTAGGCAGATTTAAGCAGAGGGTTAAGGACATATCCAAACGGAGGTGTTAGTGTTAATTTTCTAAGTTGATGCACACCGATCGGTTGCTTAATGAGGACCCATTCATCTTTTCTTCTCAATCGAAGCACGTTTTCTACTGTTATTGCGTCAAAGCCTAGAGACTTATATGATTTAGAATAGGCAATAATATTGTTCATACTTTATGTTAGGCATTCTTGGAGGCTACGTTTGAAAATGACAYAGCAGATGTTGTTCGTTGAGGATAGCTTGACTGTTCAGTTCATTGATTCCATTTATTTTGCTAAATGTTACTGTTGCTATGTTTTGATCTATGGTGCTATGCTGGTTTTGCTATTATGCTGGTCTTTTCCTTTCATCTGATGTACTGTGTTTCTCTCTTAGTGGTTTAACCGAGTAGAGTGACTATTATGTTCAACCTTTTATGTTAAATAAATGGAAATTGATGTTTCATTTTTTGTTATTTTTGTTTCTTTTCCAAGTTTTTCAATTGATTTTCAATTTCTTTTCTTTAATGAGTAATGACCGCTATTATTGGTAAGTATGTTGTGATATCTTTCTGTTATTTGTTGTTGGTTTAATTTGTTTTATCTAAATTGTATTGTACTGTTGTTATCTTGTGTCCACTATAGCAACCAACATGAGTTTTCGAAGGAAAAGGACTACAATTGCTGCCACGGGAAATGTAGAAACTTCACCGCTTCAAGCTAAAGAGAAATCATCTCATATTCAGAAAGCATCTGAACTGAAGGTTCATAAGGAAGCATGCAAGAAGTCTTTGGAAAATGAATAGTCCTAAACTCCTTTGGTTTCACAGCCTATAAGTACTTCTCTGAATTTGGAAAAATCCTCGCTACAATGTGGTGCAAGGACTATCTAGAAATCATGAGAGTTCAATATTCACAATGAACCACTCAAAAAGACTTTGGGAAATGGACCACCTAAAAATTTTGTGGTTTTCATACCACTCGTTCTATTCAGAATGTTAAAAAGCTCTCACAACAATTRGGAGCAAAATATGTTCTGAAATCACCATTTCTATATGCTTCTAATGAATCCGGTGTAAGTGGTGACGAATCGGGAGAAACCCCATCTCATATTCAAAGGGCATTAGAATCTACTATTAACCAAGAAACACTTGGAAAGTCTTCGAGGATAGGATGCAACTTGGATTACAAGGTCTCTTCATCCATACAYTTTGCTCCCAATGTTGAAAAATCCTTACTGTAATCTTATGGTAAATCTATCCAGCATTTATATCCTCAAAATTCACTTAGTGAATCAAATGTGCGTGGGCATGAACCAAGAGTGATCCCGTCTCATATCCCAAGAGAACCAGAATTGAATGTCCAAAAAGAGCCACTTCGAAAATCTTTGGGAAAAGATCAGCCTCAAAATTTTATGGTTTCTCCGGCCACACATACTGTTCATGGTGTTGAAGAGTCCTCACTTAAAATGGGAGCACGATCGGTCCAAAAATCACATGGTTTATATATTTGCAGTGAACCTAGTGCATCTGGACATAAAGACGGAGTGATCCCATCTCATGTTCAGAAACAAGCATTAGACTTAAATGTTTTTAAACAACCGCCTCGATCAACAGTCTTCGGGAAAAGAARGYTTGTAAAATGTTGTAGCTTCTACACCTTCACTTGATGTGGGGAATGCTGATAGGTCCTCTCCTCAAACTGAGGCAGGTTGCTCTAATATGAATAATCGTCAAGAACTACCAAATAAGTCTAGTAAGATAAGGCGTTTGAGGTCCATGCGCTCCAATTCGTCTACTGACATTCCTGATTGGCAAGACGACGTGGTTTTGATGATGTAGATGAGGTTCGAACTGTAAGTATGTTTCTAATGTTTATTTAACTATCATTTTGCTCAATTTCTAGTTAAGTTGCATGCACATTAGCCGAAATAAATATTCTGGACATCTTGCATGGAGAAATACTATATGTTTTGGAAGTTATGTCTCCTTAGGTATTTAAAATCTACTTAGTTTTATGTACTCTTTATGTAAGTTGGTTAGCCGGTAGTGAATTCAGTAGATATAAGTGTTTTTGATGATTCAATATAATTTATTTATGTTGAGAAAAGTCAGTCTGAGTTATCATATGATTGTCAAATTGATGCGTTAGTTCTAGACAGAGGATTTGTTGAAATTTTGTGTAAACTCAGTGCAAATTTTAGCAAATCATAAATTTCTTCATAGTGAAAATAACGGTTACTGAACGTGGAAAACAAGGGACTTAAAATAATTACATCATTCTAGATTAGAATAGAACAGAGCGTTGATGAATGAGATATAAGATAATGAAATATTACTTTGATAGTTGAAATAAAGCATACACAGCAACAGAAATTCTGGCCAGGCGCACACTATACCGCCGATTTTTCGGTCAGTAACAGGTGATCGACTCACAATTGTGGTAATCCCAAGATCGCGAAATTCGGTCGGTAAGAGGATTTTACGACGATTCGACCATATAACACCGACAAAAATGGAGGGAAAAGGTATTTACCAACATATATCGGTCGGTAAATACTTTACACTCCAAAAATTTTGGGGGAATGGAGGGTTGACCGATATAATCGGATCGGTCCTATAATTTTTTTTTTAAAATTTAAAATGGCATTGGTCGGTAACTATATTGTGAATTAAAAAGGGCAGAACAAGCTTGTAAAGCTTGTTTCCATTATCACAAAAACATAAAGAAAAAAAAAAAAAAAAGAAATGAGTAATATCAAAACAATAAAAATTCTTTCACTAATATCTATACAGAAGTAAAATCAAACTATTGGAGTGTACCATTCATAAAGAGTCTATTCACATAGATATTATTCAGAGTGCTCGTAGGATGCTTTTGAACGAAAGAACAGATCTGCAGACGTTAAATTGCATCATATTACAGTCAGAATATTAGTGATAAGCAGCATATGCAAAGTGAACTACTTAAAATATAAAAACGCTGATTATTAATTTCTGGTGACTATGTGATATACTCATTTGACTAATGTAAAACACATGCTTTGGAAATATAGTATTACATAAGAATGATTGGTAGAGATTCACATAAAGTGTTAAATTAAAATGGTTTTATTTAAGTCGTTTATTTATATCATATTTATAGCATAAAGCATTAAACTATTCATATGCATAAATGTCTTATTATCACTCTTCAATTGTTGTGTGTTTTAGTGTCAGTTATTATCGTTCTCTTCTTAGTGCTTACTCAACATGCAATGGTAACAGCTTGCTTACTCATTTACGCATCTATAGCATAGAAGTTGTTTAAGAAGACTAGTAGGTTAAGGGATCGAGTATCAGACGAATACCTGTCGAAAGATGGTCTTCCTGCAAGAACATTGATGTTCTCTTGTGGAGAGATGCATACTCTCATTGACATTTTCTCCTTCTTCTACAGACCTGGCAATCGCACTTCGACCGAATTCTCCAATGGGGTTTGCTTATTCAGGTTATCTTTTTTTCTTTCCTAAGTTTTACTAGCATTATTTGGATTACTAAATAACTTGAACTATATTGTTAATTATAATTGACAATGACAATTTGAACAAACATTAGCGATCAATCTCAATATGCACAACAGCTATTGTTTTGTCCATATGATAGTGTACGATGGTAAAGGTTTTTATTGTTGTGTGACTTA